>OMKP01023412.1:0-20371 GCA_900302375.1 Bathygadus melanobranchus
GGACCATAAAACAAGAAACCGCAAATACGAATGGAAGGTCTCCCAGCTGCTTCCCATTATCATCAAAGGCAGGGAGAGATGAAGGAAGAGAAGAAAAAAAAGAAAGCAGAGCAAGGGGGAACAGAGATGAGTGGAGCTCAACCACCCCCATTCTAGCTGTCTCCAGGGGACAGGCAGCTATCTCCAGGGGACCAGGGGACCAGGGGACAGACAGCCCTCTCCAGGGGACAGGCAGCTATCTCCAGGTGATAGACAGCCCATCTCGTGTGTGTGTGTGTGTGTGTGTGTGTGTGTGTGTGTGTGTGTGTCTTTTTTAATGCATCCTGCTGCAGAGCGAGGCCACAGCTGAAAGCAATCACTAGTGCAGCATCTTGGATTACCTCAGGGACTAACACTGTAATCAGGCTTTGCATCCGAGCGCAAACATACAGGGAAGCTAATAAACAGCAAACAGGATTATTTCACACTGTCAGATGAGGTCATATCTACTAGAAATGTTGCTAAATATTTTTCCTCATGCCAACTATTAGCCTAAGGATTCTTTTTGGAATAGAATGTATCTATCCAACAATCTACTGTTCATGAAAGCCCACACGCTCTCTTGGTTGTTCTTACTTGTACATAAAGAGACGATCCTAGTCCAGTCCAGATCCTTACCTTAGAGGGGTTCTCGTCATAGGTAGGAGTTCCAAGGTCCATCTCAGACTCATGGTCTATGCTAGTGTTGTCACTGCTCCCATCCCAGGTCGGGGGGTCCCATTGGGTTTGCCTGGGAGGACAGATATTTATCGATATTCATCTTATTTTCTGAGAGCCTTGAAAGACAAACGGGTGAGTGTTGGTGGTGGCAGACGGACCTGGTGGCTATGTGGTAGTAGTAGATTTTTCCATCAGGGTCCCGTGCCACCTTCCAGCTGAGAGGTAGAACGATAGTTTTGGGCTTGGGTGGAGAAGGAGGAGGGAGGTCTATCACATTGTTGGGTACAATCATCTCCTGAAGAAGAAAAGGACACAAAACATAAATGTGGGTGAGCAAATAACTTGCTTTACCTAAACTTTCTTTTAAAACCTCCATGTGGTTATCCTGGTGGTGAGTATCCTAAAGCCTTTTTATTACATTTAAAGAGAAATTTTTTCATTTTTTAAACTGTTAACATGACAATAATTTTCCATAAAAGATAGTATATTAAAATAGGATAGGATATTAAAATCATATTTCAAATGTGTTGCACCTGCAAGAGAAAGCAAGTATTATTCATCACTATCTCCCCCTTGTGGTCAGAACCAGTATTATTCAGACCAAAAAAACAAGCAGGATTTTTAAAAACACAAACAATTAAGAAAAACAAATGCAAAAAACTCGCTCAAACAGCATCTGTAAAAAGTAATCCCATAGAAGTGTACAGGATTATACAAATAGAACCCTGAAAAGAAAGCCAAGTGTGCTACCTGTTGGACAGTTTGGGAAGTAACGATGGTGGTGACCGTTCCCCCCTGCTGTACCACCACTCCCTGCTGGTGGCCTGTGTACATAGGCTGGCTATGGAGGTAGCCAGCCGCAGGCTCCGTGTATGCCTTCACAAACACAACACACAATCAGAAAACACGTAGACACAAACCCACCATGTGTCATTGATTCATGGATGACATTTTTCTGCAAACGCTGTTCATGTGTACATTGTCATTTGTGGCGCCTGATGCTTCTGCGTCCGACATTTTCACCCTGTCTGGTCTGTGAGAGTCTGGGCACCAGCTGACCTGCTTGTATTCCTGCCCTATCTGATAATAATGAATGTTGATTTGTAAAAAGGTTCATTTACAAAACCAACTAAATTACATGTTCATAATCAGTTGCCCACTTCACATCATTGAACACTGAACACTGTCTCGACTCAGTTTGCGATTAAAGATCTTGATGCACATTTTGCTGTTGGGGGAACAAATATTTAAGTAAAAACACACTGAGGCAGATTCACAGTGGGGTTTGCCAGCAAAAATATGTATGGTAGTCAATGGAGAGAAAAAATATTTGGATCCAGTTTAAATTGTGCCATGAATTACACGTTTGTCAATTTAAAAGAAGAAAGAAAAAAAAATTTAGAAGTCGCAGTTTGTCGTAAAACTGTTGAAGTATAAGACTGAAAGTACGTAATAAATACTAGTACACATCAAAAAGTCGCATAAGTGGCATCATAGCTTTCTCTCTCAAGATACCCAGAGCCACTAAAGCTAGCATTAATGCGATGCCTTTGTGTTTCGTACTGGGATGTCATCACCTGAGCAATGTGTTGCTGGATAAAACCCATCAGGTAAGATACATGTTGGTGTTGGTGACTTGTTGGTGATATCGTGCGAGACGAGAGATACAACATGTAACTTTATTGTTCTACTAAAAACTGCAACTTTTTTGATTTGCTAAATTATCTTTTAAATTGACAAACCTGTGTAATTCATAGCACAATTCAAAAATAAATTCTCTCCATTGACCATACCATACATATTTCTTTCCAAAATGAGGGCCCATAAGGGAGACTGGAAGGGCCATGACTTAGGCACTATAAGGAAATAATGGTGTTACCTGTATGACAGGTGTATTGGCCTGGGGGTAGCCGGGGATGCTGTAGATGGTCTGGCAAGGCTGGCCCTGGTAGTAGATGGCCGTCTGCGTCTGAGCCTGCGTTGGAGCCGAGGCGTACTGCTGCTGCATAGGCTGGGTCTGCATGGTGACCGCCTGCTGGGTGGTGGGGTCCCATAGCGTGGCGTAGCTTCCTGGGTGCTGGCCTGGCACCTGTGCTGCCCTTTGGGGGGGCACAGAGAGGACAGCTACCCCTGGGTCCTGGACTGTCACGGTGGGGGGCTGGGCATATGGCTGGGGGTTGCCGGCACTGAGCTCCACAGGGTTGGTGGTGATGTGCTGAGAGACCGGAGGAGCCTGGGTGGTGGTGGGAGGAGGGGGCAGGCCCAGCTCAGCGATCAGAGGCTGCGGAGGAGTTTGTTCGTATGCCATTGTGCCGACAACCACTTCCACCGGGGGGGTGGGAAGCAACACTTTGCCCATGTTGGGGTTGGTGGGGTCCACGTAGGTCTGTAAAGGGTACCCAGGTGGGTAGGTGATGTAGCCAGGGCTCGAGGCATAGGGCAGGTTTGGGTCATAGGCCATAGTCTGGAGCTGCTGCTGCTGCTGCTGAAGCTGCTGCTGCTGCTGAAGCTGCTGCTGCTGCTGAAGCTGCTGCTGCTGCTGCTGCTGCTGCTGTTGTTGTTGTTGTTGTTGTTGTTGTTGTTGTTTCTGGGCTTCCCGCTGAGCGACCTCCTGCTCAAACAGCTTCCGCCGTTCCTCTGTGGACAGCTTGTTGCGCTCCTTCCCAACTCCTCGCGGAGTCTTGTTGCTATTGGAGGAAGGGTCGAACCTTAGCATGCAAAGAAAGAGTACACGTGTCAGCTTTAGGAGTTTTATACCAGTGGTTCTCAAACTATTTTTGGTAATGTACCGCTTTCACCAGCACAAATCATTTTAGGGAGGGAAAATATTTGACATAACGTGTCATGTCAGTGTTTCTATCTTAGCTGTATCTTTTTAGCAGACTCCTTCTTTCTCCTTGTTTTTAGAAATGTTCCAAGTAGCCCCTGCAATCCTTCAAAGTAGGGGTACATGTAGCCCCACTTGAGAAACACTGTTCTATACTATACAGGACGCAACGCAATCTGCGTAAAGCGTCTCTCACCGTTCCTCTGTTCGTCTGCTCCTCTCATAGGAGGAGGATGGAGGGGAGCTGGAGCGCCTCCTCCGTCGCTCCAAGCTCCGCGGAGTCTTCTCTGAGGCTCTGTCTCGATCCCGCTCCCGTTCCCAGTCTCGTTCCCGTTCCCGTTCCCGTTCCCGTTCGCGATCTCGGTCTCGGTCTCGGTCTCGGTCCCTGTCCCTGTCCCTGTCCCGGTCCCTGTCCCGGTCCCGGTCCCTGTCCCTGTCCCTGTCATGGTCCCGATCTCGGTCTCTGTCTCTGTCTTTCTCACGCTCCCTCTCCCGGCTGCCGGAGGCTGTGCGAGGGGTTACTGCTGCGTCTCGCTCTCGGCTGCGATCTGTGACAGACAGATGCGTTAGGAAACGCTACGTACACACAAACTGGCCAAATCTAAATCTTGCAATGAGAAATGTCCTCACCATGCGTTTCCTTCTCCACCTGGCTCTTCTTTGGAATCCTGTAGACCTCCTAAAACAGTCAAGCATTTGGTTTAGTTTCGGCTCAACATTTACAACATTTACCGATCATTATTGATGATTTTGCCTAAAATGTTTAGGCAAATCTCAGGCTTCTAGATAGCCAAGTAAAATCTGGTTGTATAAACCGGCTCAAACCAATACGATGTCACCTGCACCAGCTGCTGTATATTATTCTGACACAGAATCCTAACAGCTTTGATATTGCTAGTGGCTAGCAGCTGTCAATGCTTTTGGTGGTCAGACAAAGCCGCAAAATGGCATATGGGGCAGCAATGGAATCCACATAAGAAACGTTAGGTTGAGAAATCGTCATGTTGCCATGTTGTAGACAAGTGTGGCTGTGTCATTGGATTAACGCTGTATGTGACACTAATTTGACACTAAAATGCTTCCAAGTTAATTGCTATAGGAAATGTAGCACTGGAACATCAGAATGCTACATTTAGCTGTTTTAGTGGAGGAGAGTATGTGTAGGAAAAAAAACCCTTGCGTGTGTGAGTAGCCTCTATGTCTCAACCCATAATTGATATAAATGTGCCTTTAGAGTGAATCATTCCTTTAAGCAATTTTAATAGAATTTATTATATGATAACAAGCACGAAAGGTTATTGGACCATCTTGCCTTTAGATCTTTCCAGCTCTCCAGGAGTCTGGCAGCCAAGCCACTAATGTCCACCATGCTAAGTTGAGGTTCCTGGCTTCTCTCACTTTCCACATCCGAGGGCCCCTCCTCTTCATCCTGAGACGGAGTCCCCACTAGCGAAGGCTCCAAGGGGGCCACTGTGCTCTCTGTAGCGGTGCTGGCATCTGGGGCCTCAGAGCTGGCCTCTGGGGCTTGAAGGCTGGCTTCTGGAGCCTCAGAGCTGGCCTCTGGGACTTGAAGGCTGGCTTCTGGAGTCTCCGAGCTAGCCTCTGGGACTTGAAGGCTGGCTTCTGGAGCCTCAGAGCTGGCTTCTGGAGCCTCAGAGCTGGCTTCTGGAGCCTCAGAGCTGGTCTCTGGGGCCTCGGAGACAGTCTCAGGTGCCTCATAGCTGGCTTCGGGAGCCTCCAAGCTGGCCTCTGGGGCTTGAACACCCACCTCTAGAGCCACAGAGCTGGGAGGGACATCAGTTGCACAATCACTAGGATCCTCTAGCCGCTCCTCAATGCTTGCAGTGTTCTCAGCCTCTGTGTTTTCTGCCTGGCCTGCCTCGTGTTGTTCTGCCAAGGATGGCGCTGCAGCCACTTCTGCTTGGTCAGACTCATCGGTCATTTCGACTTGTGGCTCTTCCTCCATCTCTGTGTTCTCCTCCTCTGTCTGAAGAGTCTGCTGCTCCATTCTTTCGACATATTCTTCACTGGCCATCTCTGGAGCCTGAACTGCATCACAGCGATCGCTTGCTTCCACTTTCACAGCACCCGCCTTAATCTCTTCTGTTTTCTCCAGTTCTTCCAGGTTAGTTGTTTCTTCCTGTTGAGGCTCAAGTGGTGTGCTTTGATGTGATGCAGACTCTTCCTGTGTCTCTTCCTTCAGATCTCCAACTGGCTCTTCTAATGTTTCCTTGGCGGAAGGGTCAATTTCACCCAAAGGCTCTGCCTTCTCCTCCATGCTCTCTGGCAATGGAGCATGTGGCGATTCATCTTCCTCTTCATCATCCTCTTCCTCCTTGCCATCAGATGCCTTACTGGCATCAGAGAGTGCACTGTCCAGGCTGTTTTCACTGATAATCTTGAGGCGGCGGTAGACGGCACGTTTTGGTGTGTCATTCTCCAACTCCGGTCCTAGTTTAGTGGTGGAGCCATCAGGCGTGTTGAGGGGGGTCTGGGCGCGCGAGGTGTTCTCACTGGAGTAGCCGTCCATCTCAGCGGGCTGTGGGAGTGCCTTGGTCTGCGCCCAACGCTGAATGGAGGTCAACACTTTGCTCTCCTCCAACATGTTTTTAGTAGAGATGGGCAGCACGGACAGGGTCTTTATAATCTGGGGACAGAATATCAGAATACCATCATTCATTTCAAAACTTGAGTGGTTTTATTGACAACATTTTTCAGTGGACATTTGCAAAATGTTACCTCATACTGTAGCTTGATCATGCTGATACTGTTGCCCTTGGCTTCAGTCAGACCCCCCATGAATATCCACAACAAAGACAACCCGTGATGGTCTAGAAACTGCTTCAAGCATGATGGGTTTTGAGTATCCTGGGAACACATAATATAATCTCACCGACTACAATTGAGAAAAACTGACAAATATCTTGGCAAAAATAATACATGTCACAAAGATAGCCAGGTAAACAAGGAATTCTCACTCGAATCAGCTTGAGACAGAGGAGTTTCTGCTCCATGGTCTCCACTCTGACCATCAGCCTACAAAGAGCCACCACCTCCTTCTCATCAGACAGGCCTTCTCCGTTCTCCAAGAGTGCCTCCAGCTCCTCATCCAACTGAAAGATAAAACTATTAATTACAGCATCCATCTGTTCAATAAAGGTTTATTGTTTATTGGATTTCTTTTGTCCTCCAACAGAGATATTAAGATGTTAAGAGCCGCTTCCTGTATATACATTGAAACAAAAACAGCAGAAAAGGACAAGGGTCTTAAAATAACCTCTTTTGTGTTTCAACAGTGTTATTTACGGAAGGGTCCGGTCACCAGGGATCTCACTACAATTACCCATAAGCCCATGCAAACCTGACCCAGTGACTGCTGAGCTGCAGCAGTAATGACCACAGCTGAAGAGGGACAATGTATCCTTGCATGTAAAATTATGATGAACAATGACCGTGGTGAGAGCACTCACTGTGTCCTTCTTTCGAGGGCGGTCCTTCTTCATCTTCCCTGCCGCGGCTCGAACACTGACTCTGTTCTCACCGCCGAGGAAACCTCTGCAGCTGGGAGCTCCACAGAAACACTTCTGGGCCTCTTTGCTAGTGGGCAGGGAAAAATGAAAATAAAAGTTAGAAACAACCATGGCATGGAATGCCTTAATGTCTCAATAATAACATACAGAAAACACAAAGTGCTGCAGCAGTAGTATAATAAAACATTCAAAACGTAATGCCGCTGTGATCATCCCACCCGTATCTTTGGAACTGGTAGTCAAAGGTGAGTTCTGTTCCTGCAGTGACTGCTTTGGTGGTGAAGAAGCCCACTCTGAGTTGACCATTTACAGTCCACTGGAAAGCAGAGGGAAATAATTCAAGTTACAGAAGGCGTTGTAGCAACTCGAACTAGAACTGGAAGAGTTAAGCTGCGTTTCCACCGCAGAAACTTTACCCAGGAACTAGGAACCTTTGGAGGATTAAGTTCCGGGACCCCCAGAAAAAGTGCTCGGGGTAGGTACTTTCAAAACTTTCGTAGGAGAAGGTGGGGCTTGAAGTGCTGAACATTTCTCCATCTCACAGTCTGCAATAGCTCATAAAATCTGTTCGCTTACTTTGAAGGTCCTTTCATATCAGGCACGTAACGAATAAATGTCCCAAAAAAATTAATTTAAAAAAAGCTATTTACATCAGTTATGATGCAAATGCAATGAATTATATAGCACTTTTCAAGACACCCAAAGTGCTTTAATATATGCAGTATTTTCCAATAAGAATGGCGTCGGTGAAAAAGACCGATGGATTCAACCCTCAACCTCATATAGCCTAGTGAAGACAAGCTTTTTTTCCCAGCCAAATATCTTATGTATTTAGAGGATACAATTAAGATACAAATGAGTTTCACTTTTTAATCCAAGTGTAAACTAGTGTAGCGAATAGCAGTTTGCGGATGAGGATTATATGTGTGTGTGTGTGTGTGTAGGTGTGCATTTGCAGCGTTCTTTAATGCATCCATGTTTTGGAGACGTTAGTTGCATGTAAAAACAGTCATACCTCATCTGTAAACGGACTAATTTGCCTAATCTTTGCAGGTCTTCAGACCGTGGTGGAAACGCAGACAGCAACGGGCTGAAGGAACTTTTTAAGTTCTTGAAAAGTAGTTCCTGGGACTAAAAGTTCTGCATACTTTAGGTGGAAATGCGGTTTTAGCGGCTTCCCCTGGTCAGACTTACCTTCTGGGTTTCACAGTTAGGCTCACAGCTGTGGTTCATGAAGCGGGAACAGTTCCCCTTCAGTGTTGCATCAATGATCTAAAAGTACAATACCAAACGTCAAATCTAACTATAATGGAAGGAGTCTCTGTATGTATGTATGTGGATTTTCTCAACAACCGCTCATCTGATCGACTTCATACTTCGCAGGTTTATTGCTGAGGACCCAGGGAAGTGCAGTGTTGAGTGTGAAGTTTTTTTGGATGAGTGGTTCTCAAGAAAGCTGCAATCAGCAATACTAGAGACCACGCAGTCGATCCCTTTTGAATGGGCACGCTTTGAACGGGCACGTTTCGAACTGGCACATGACTAGTATTTAATAAAGACTAGACAGTTGCAGCTGCAGATATAACCTTTTATAGCGTGGGGTCGTACACATACCTCGTTATTTCTCAACGCCATGAAGTAATAGTGGATGTTCTTGTTGCGGGCGTATTCCTTCACCCTGTTCTTGAACTCCTTGTGGTCCAACACCTCACCACAGTATTCAAGAACAAAAGTGTTTCTGAAAACAAAAGTCGAGTGAAGAAATTAAGCACAATTTCCTCCCCAATGACCATTGTTAGAAATATGCCATCTATAAGAAAAGCGTACTCTGGTAATTCTTTAGCTGCTCTAAGCCCCCAGCCCTTGTCTTCTGTGAGAATAACCTCAAAGTCGGCATGCTGCTTCATCTGAAAGCGTCGATTAGAGCAGTAGTGTCCATTGAGACAACGTGAGGAGCTGAGGGAAAATATTTCAGGAGATGGGTTAAAATACAAATTCATGTTGAGCTTTTTGTAATACTTGGAGCTTCTATTTAACTTTTATATCTGTACCATCAGAATATGAAACAAAGGTTGTGGGTAAGAACTACATACCACATATATACCAATAGTCTAAATGCACACTTTTATAAACTTATTAAAATCAGCACAAAATTATTGTCAACCTTTCTTAACATATGAATTCAGGGAATTTGACTTTACAAATGTAATGATTAAAAATGTATGGTCATGGTCAAAAACTACCACACAGCTGCGTGGTAGTTTTTTTTCCATACAACTGTATGGCAAACACTATAAGCATTTAACAACTCACCACTCAATCATCAACAGTCTGTTCAGGCAGTCATCGCCACAAGCCAACACTCCACGAGAGCGCTCCTCTCTGGACAGTACCGAACACTCGCACTGCATACGCTTGATATCACGATGAGATTTGCTCTTCTTTCTGTAGAATTATACATATATGCGAATTAGGGCTGGGTGATAGGACCCCACACACTCACTCACTCACACACACACTACAATTAACAACTTCAATCAAATTAAATCAGTGACAGAATTGCTTTGGCCGCACAACAGATGCTTATTGTATACCACATGAATAACAATTGTTTACATTAATTCACAGGTACACACACACAAAATAGGTATTACTATATACTATTTAAACTTCCTAATTGCATTTCAAATAATGGAACTTTGACATTTGAAAAATACCATAACAGCAAAAATACTCCCATACCTTTCAGTAAGATACACATTATCCTCGATCAGGTCAAAATAAGGCGGCATCTTTTTAGACTTGGAATAATCCTTCCATTTATTAGAATCTTGAAAGTCTTTCAGATCGAGTAAAGGGCGAGACACCTCCGCCTTTGCAGGAGCATCTTTGGTGACTTCCCCTTCTCCGTGGCGTTCCCGCTTGCTTGTGGGCCCAGGTTCCGCCTCGTTGTCAGAGTCCGACTCTATCTCTTGGCGCCTTTTTTTTGGCGGGCCTCTGCCTCTGTGGGGTCTGAGTGCATCAGAGTCTCTAGTGTGGTCCGAGATGGCAGAGCCCCTGCTGTTGCTGCTTATTTCATTAGCCTGGACGAAAGTGGACATGTTTGGCCCGTTGCATGTTTGACTTTGAGCCAGTGCTTTGTGGTCACCGTCATCCTCGTGGTCGTTGGTCAGAGAATCAGGGTGGACTTGACCCAGGGGATCCTGATAATGTTGAGGCACGTGGAGGTAGGGTGGCCTGCTGGTCTGCATGATAGGAGGCTGAGGGGTCCAGGAAGCATTACTCTGCCTGTATCCCAGTCCTAGAGGAGGGATTCCCGTCTGTTGGGGGTTGAGTAGCTGGGGCCCGTAACTGCTATCTGGCTGTTGGTATGTACTGCTGGGCTGCTCCGACTGAGAGAAATCCCAACCCATGCCGAATACACCGTTGCTGTTGACAATGTTATTTCTCGAGAAGTCCTCGTGGTGGTATTGAGGGATCATTTGTCCATCCATTCCACTTACATAATGATGCCTGTGCCCTTGCTCAGGCGGTTTAAAACTCTCATGGTTATGGGGAAAACGCTGGGTCCGTGCACTAATAGTTAGCCTTTCTTCAACACTTTTAAAAGCATCCTTGTATGGTTGGGCATTGACAGAGTTTGATCCCTCTGACTGACTAGTGCTGTCGATCATGTTGCTCTGGGACTGACACATCACTTCATGAGGAGAAGCAATTATTTCCTCACATGCTGGGGCAACAATTGGATGCCTCTGTTGATAAACGATTTGAGTTGGGACCTCAGCAGTACTCTGATTGTGGTGATTGACATCATTCCTATGTTGCTCCTCAGAGCTACTCATCGGACTGCAAGATGCCCCAGTATCTGGTGGATCTAGTGCTATGGAAGATTGTTTGGGTATAACTACTATAGAGTGTAACCGTTTCATTGCCTGTCCACAATCAGAGTCATACTCTGAGTCATCACTGTCACTGGCATTGGTGTGTCCTCCATAGTCACCTACATTAATCGATTCTCTCTTTACTGTTGTGCTCTTCTGAACAGTATGCCTTTCTTCAACAATAATGCTGGGCAAATGTTGCACATTTGTAATGTTTTGTATTTCTGAGGTATCGTGAGGCTCACGCAGGTTTTCAGTGACAGTAACAGAGGGTTTTGAGTCAGAGAGACGTGTATCTGTGTTAATTTGGTCTTTGAGTGAACACTTGGCTAAGGATATGCTATGAGTGATATTTTCACACTTTGTCATCTCCGTGTGCTGTGTAGTTATGGAATGTGTCCCGTCTTCTTGCTGTTTAAATCCTTGCGGGTTAACATCTTTTGAGAACTCTATTTTTTTAACAGAGATTACCTTTTTAACAGTAGGTTTATTGTCCGCAGATGGTAACCTCTGGGAATTATCACTGTCTGATGCGTCCTGTCCAACAATATCCCAGCGAGACTTTTTTGTACTATTGCTGGCGTTCTTAATTGGATCGGGATGTTGTCGGTCATGCAGTTGATTCTCAGCTTTCAGATGTGACGATATTTCAGGAAAACTTGTGGCAGATTGAATGTTGACAGCTACAGATTTTGTTACTTGAACATCCTCCGAATTAGCATTGTGTTGCAGGTCTTCTGCAACAAGTACGTTTACCGTCCCAACTGAGGAATTTGGCCGTAACGAAGCCTGTATATCCCTTTCGCCCTGGCTGGATTCTGTATTATCATTATTACTGCATGAATTTGAGGTCAACGCATTACAGTGCACATGCGGTACATTGTTGGTACTGGGGCCTTCTTTAACAATATCCATGTCTCCTTGGCTAGCATTAACAATAGTCCGACCTTTATTTGAAGTGCTTTTCTTTTCAAGACTTGAAACAGATTTTAATCTTTGGGAGGATGGTTCTTGCAAATCCTTGTGAAAGGACAACACTATGTCCTTGGAGCTCTTGGTATATTGTTCCTTTGTCTGGCGTGCACCAGTCAACTCTTTTTCATTTTCATTAAAGGAGTGGGATTCTGTAGTGCTTGGATGTGTTTGTATCCTATTAAGGCTGACAAGCGCATCTTGTGATTGTCTATCAATTACTGACATTTTTGAGCTGGACTTGGAGGGGTCTTTAGACTCCTGTTGACCAAGCTTCTGGGAGGTTAAACAGGTGCCTTCAATGCCTGAGCTCCTTTCAGAGATGCGGGTCTTCCCTTTCTGATCTGCCTCCAAGTCACTGGACGGGCTTTTCTGGTGTCTGAGAAAAGTCTGAGAGTGACTAGAATAGGTAGATTTAGCACTACTCTGGGATTTGTGATGCGTGGCAGATTTACGGTGGTTGGACTCCACTTCAGGAGAGCGCTTACGGTGGGATTCAGAGTCTGACGTTCTCCTCACAGTCCTCTCAGACTTTGATGATTTTTTGTCAGTCTCTGTGGAGTGGGGAGAATCTACAGATTTAGAATCCTTGTCAGATTTTGAGTGAGATGATGATGATGATGATTTTGAGTCTTTTTGCAAGCTGGAATGAACAGACAATCTACTCGAGTCATTTGTCCTGGTTCGATTCCTCCTGTGGTCATCATCTGAATCGGAGCTATCCCTGGTTCTGTCAGTGCGGGTTCGAGAAGATCTCCTCTCTCTCCTTGGTGGGCTCCTGTGTGACCTCCGATCGGAATCGTGATAATATGACCGATCAGATCTCAACCCTCTATCACATCTGGATCGATCAGTTCTTGAGTGGGATGAACTTGTCCTAGATCCTCTTGATCTTGACCTTGATTTAGTCCTGGACCTCCTGCGCTCCTTCTCTGAACGAGATGACCGAGATGATGTGTGCCTTGAATCACGGTCTGATTTTGAGTAACTGGGGGCCCTTTCGTGGTTCTCTGAGCGTTTCAAGGAACTTTCCTTTTCATCCACGTTTGACCCAAAGGAAGACTTTTTCTCCTCCTTGCTTCTACTGTCACATTTTGTTTTACATGGGGGTTCAATTATCTTGTAGCTGGAAGACAATTTAGCGCCATCGCCATCCGATTCTGAGCCTGGAGGAGCACTTTCAGATTGAGACCTGGTTTTCCTTTTGTTTACCCCATCATCCTGCTGAATGATACTAGAAGTCTCGCCATCCCTTCCTGAAGAGTCCGTAGGCTTATTGAGGCTAGGAGTTACCCTGATCTCAGAGGCTTCCGTTCGCGCATTCTCTGACAAGCACTCACTGCCAGTAGTCTGAAGCTGGAGTGAGGACACTTCTGCCCTGCTTTGCAAAGAGGATTGCATTAGAACTGGTTGTTCAGGGGAATTGGGCCCCTGTGGCACATTGCTAGGCATTGGTTTCTCCTCAGTTACAGAGACACTGAGAATCTGCTTCTTGAAATGAATCTTTCCTAGGTCCATTTTAGGTTTAGGGGGTGAGGCAACCGACATTGGAGGAGAAAGGGACTCAGCTGATGATGTTGGCACCATAGGTGACTGCAGTTCCATTACACTCTCCAAATTCTGCACTGTTCTGTTTTGAGGGGGCGAGGATTCAAGTGTCAACGCAGAAGATTCAGCTAGAGTCTTCTCAGGGCTTGGAGGGACGAAGAACACACTCGGGGTTGGCTTCTTCGTCTGAGAGAAGCTGAAGGACACTTTTTGGCGACCCTGGTCCTCCAAGTTCACCTTCATCTTGGTCCCTTTGGGCAAGAGATGGTTCGACAGCATAACCCTCGGAGTGAGGCTTTTCATTAATGCTGCCTTAGAGAGGCCCTCCACCGTTACCTAAATTAAAGAGGACATTACTGATAAGACCATGCAAATTGTAATATGATCACTTTAGCAAGCCAAGAAGAACTGTGTATATACACATCAGTTGACAGTCATAACTTACCGAGGTGCCACTCCCCTCCTCTCTATGATAATGAAAGGCAAGGACAATAGAAAAGAGAAGAAAAAAAAACTATTAACAGGGCGACAGTAAGGCACAACCAATTACAACCTAAAGATGAAATAGCCATATGTTTATGGTAACAAGGGCCATTATCTATTTTTGATAATTTTTCCCTATGCATGTACATCCAAACAAATACAAAATCAGGTTGACAATGTCTGCCATTGCAATCTAGAAACAGAATGTTTTGTTTAAATTATAACCCACTGTCCCTGTATGAGGTACAGTATCTCTTATATTGATACAAAAATCCTACAAAATATGTGACAATAAACATTACCGGTAGTAATCATTTTTGTAAATGATATTAAAATAGGCACATAACCAATCCAATTGTGTCATGGTACGATTCAGTCAAGCCAAATTAAAGGATTCATTGTATGCCACATTTATTTTACATTAATCCAAGGTGAACTTGTAGCAAGGTGAAAATAGCTTATAAGCAGGGTTAGTTCATATCCCCACCAAAAAGCAAAGCTTGTTTGATATTTTTATTAATATAATTATATGCAACTCTAAATTAACAACAGCTCACAAATTCTGGTCCTTTGTGTTGTATTATTTCAAGTGTTGGTTTTCCTTTGGGAAAGTTATGACATGGGTGCTAAGCAACAACTAGGTCAACTATTCCATTAGGAATTGCTCCCCAATTTGCCTGTGACCTTCAAACCCAGACAACTGTATGGTGACATTCAATGACGGATCACCACTAATGCAACATTGCAAAAGCAATAAAAAGGTCTGAATGACATTAAGTAGTATAGCTTTTTAAATAATTATATTCTATAATACAATCATTATGGAAATGTGACAATATCTTAGTTTTCACCATAAAAAAAAATGCAACCCTATTATTACTATCAATTATCTACTACTATTCATGGATAACCAAAATGTGTCTAAGTATGTTGAGAATGAGAGAATGTACTTCATGGAAGTGAACCGTTAAGAAACATTATGACATTTGACTTGGTTGAAATAAATTATACATGTCTTATACCTGATCTCTGACTTAAGCACAGCATCCATTGTGCAAAATGTCTATAGGATTTGTGGATCTGTAGAGGCTGTTGGCCCAGATAGACCCAGTTCAGAGAAGTGAGTCCTCACATGTGATGCCACACCTGACGGAAAAAAAAGAGAGATGACATGAGTTGACAGGCTAAACGTGCACAGCCTCATGGTTCAACACACCTCACATGTGCAATTTAGAGTTAAGACTACTTAGCTTGTTGACATGACACACATGTTGGCGTTAATCGCATTGCCATGGTGTGTTTTCTTTGCGAAATGGCATGGCCTCTGAAGATAAATATGAGGATGCTTCTTAACCGGTTTGTCATTGATATTATAAAACATTTACTACAAAAATACAATAAAACAACCTGTAAGTACAGTTTGTGTTCCATCATGGTGGACAACCTAGTGTTATATTAAGTAGGGGAAAACATGGATGCAGTCCAAGATAAGCGGGCACAACAGACTCCATGCAAACTAAACTAATATTTTCAAGTGCGGAACGTCTTAACAATATCAAACATCACAAAGGCAACTGGCAAGTGAGGGGCATGACATTATATAAGATGCCAACTACAGCATGGCCTGTGTTGAAGAGCAGTGTCAGCCAAAACAGGGCCTTTTAAAAGTCGAGTAAAGCTCACCTCGCTAATAAAATGTTGTGGCTACACAGTAGCAAATATGGCCATGTTGACGTGATTATCTACAATCGAAATGTATAGCCAATACAACCCAAAGTGAAAAACCAATAGCGTGATAATCAATAATACAAAGAGCACATTTGTTTTGAAAACGAGGACTAAAAGACAGCTAGGCTAACTATCAATGGCTAACGTTAACCGGCTATGACCGTAGGCCTTCTTTAAGATGCATAGCATGCCCTTTGGAGCTGTTTTTTCCGGATCATATATTGTTAGCCAACGAGCATGGTAATGATGTTAAAAGGTACATCAATATTTGGAAATGTATACATTGCAGCGGACACTAATCCCATTTGATACGGTAAACTGAAGAACATCTGTTGTCAAAGCTAAGTTAGCTACACTTTGCTAGCATTCGATACAGATCTATTTATTTGGAGCTAAACGTTAGATAACGTCAGTTCTGTGTTTTTAAGTTATTATGATGTGTTTACTTCATCCGAGCCACTATACAGATATTAGGATTGTTGTTCAGATAAACATGGAGGAGTGGTTTCATTAACGTTTCCGTTTCGGGTAATAATCGACCAGTCCAATCCTACCGGCTTTACTAGCATGGTAGCTAATACGTCTTGGTTGTTTGTATCTACGTTTTGTTTCCAACATATACGAGCACAGTTTAACAGTTGACCAGATATTCACTCACCAAATGTTTTGTGTCATGGGGCTCCCCCATCTTCGAAGCCACCAGCAACCGGCCTCTTCCAAAACATCCAAGCAGACTATGCCGACGTCAAATCGGGTTGTTGAAATGATCCACGGCTCGCTGGCTCTGGTGCTGCGCTTCAGCCTGGCCCAATATCTTCATAGAGTCTCCTGAAAGCCAGTCAACGGGGTTTGATAGTAGATAATAGACTTCTATCATGCAGAAAGCATTAGACGAAAGGAGTTCCCTATATAGACCACCTTCTAATGTATGTGTCCTCGCTTTAGCACAACTTGCACCACTTACTAAAGGCTAGATGGTTTACTGCGTGTTTTCGTCACATGATCACGGACTACAGCTGGCGCGAACTGTACAGTCCTCCGCGGGTTTGAAGAGAGCTTCTACAATAATGATAAATCGGCAAGCTTACAACCAGGTGGGTCATATGGAAACCAGTTTGCCATTTAAGATTGACGGCCCATGAACACATATTCGAAAATAACCAGGTATGTAAGTTGACTATATGGTCACGCCAAAAATCGAATCAAATTGTGTTCAATGTGTCCCCAAATGTTCTGTAATAGTTTCAAATGGTTTTACTGCAGCATTTGTTAATAATTGGATGCTAAAATCATAACAATATCCCATTCAGTTATATAGACAGATTTTAAAATTTCCATTTCCCCAAGTACCTCTGCGATGATTTTCAATTTGTTTGCTGCTACATTTTTTTAAATAATTACATACAAGTCACACCCAATGTGTAGAAGTGTAGCTGGTGTGACCACAGTGGAAATTGACCAGGCCTGTGATAGACCATTCGTTTCTTTAGTGTCTTGTTTATTCCCCTATTGAGATGACACAACATATTAATCAATACCACACATTTATTTGCTATAGATTTTTAAACTGCTAGCTCAAATGATAAATTGGTCCTGAATGGTGTGTGGTACATGGCTTCATGAACAAAAAGCAGAGACAAGAGGAACTGCTCAGTGCTCATAGACCACCCTTTTCCCCTTACCTCTCTATAAAGACGTGGATGCTGAACACTTGTCGGACAGCTCTCATAACTTCCTTTTCTGCTGGAAGATAACATGGATAAATATGGTCAACATCTAGCATATACTATACTTAAACAATGTGAATGGTTCTGAATTAATTTGAATGTTAATTAAACACAGGAGTAGCCAGGCACAGCATGTCTTTGTCCTTGTCATCCACAACACTCTCCACCACAGGACTGCCGTTTTGATCCTGGCAGAGTGAGTGTGACTCCTGATCCATGTTCTGCTCCTGGTTGAACATCTTGAGCTCCTTGGGGAATCTATACAGGTGATGATAGAAACAACATGGATACAAAAAAGAACATAGATGTAGCCTATTATACTAGCCTACTACTAATAAAACTTGAACATTTTGATTATATTTGTCACTTACTGGTGCACGTATATCGTATTTCTCATCTCTCGTGGAAATGATCATTGGTAATGTAGGGGTGTCTGAGCAGCATCAAACAGCTCCACCTGTCCATTGCGTCATAGCGTTCATCAGACATCAGTATTAGAGTGTTTTGGTGAATAATTGAAACGGGGGGGAGTAGGTCCTACTTACCCACTTTGGTGACAATTTCCTGGTCCCCACTAGGATCTCCAGAGCGCAGTACCAGTGTGCCTTCGCCCTGAGTTATCACAACATCCAGTCCGCCAACTTCACCAGCCCCGAGCGTGTTATTAGTTAATTTATTAATTAATATTCACATTGTAGCTGTGCATGCACTCCACAGCCCTCGGGATCTGGACGCTTCTGGAATCTGGATGGTCACGCCGTCCAGTGCGCACTTTCTCTCGAGCAGCTCATCAATGATACTCCGTTCAAGGAGATCAAAGACGGCTTGGAGGCATTCATGGGTGAACACTGAGCGGTCTGACTATAATGTCGTGCTTTAACACCTGTTCATCAAAGAATGAATAGGTGCACATGCTCTTCTTTTTTGTTATCCTTTTCTTGCTATCCTCCACGTTTACAACGCGGAAACAGAAATGACCATCTAAAAGATGTAAGGATGATAGGCCTATATTCAAACTATATACAAATACACTGCAATCTGCAAATAGGCCTAAGGTTATTTCTTTAACATTAGCTTGATTTCTCAATCAGTGAGACACGCATCTCCTTTGGGTCGTCTGGAAGTGAGGCAATTAGCACTAGGTGGAGCTAGAGGTCCTTGCCGACAACGTTGTGAGTTATCTTTGAGTTGTATTGCCATTGCGCAGAGTACAGAGTGCAGAGACAATGAAATGCAGTTTAGCATCTAACCTAAGTAAAAAGAAGGACGGTGTGGACTATGTACATATGTATTATGGAATATACATATCTCTGGGGGGCTAGGGCTAGGGGGTGTCATAAATATACGGCCTGTCATAAATGTATGGCCTGTAAAGCCCTTTGAGACTGTAACTGTGATTAAGGGCTATACAAATAAAATTGACTTGACTTGACTTGACATATATATTATAGGCCCTATAATAAATAAGACAAATAGATATATGTAGTATGAACAAAGTATGACTCACTGGAGAAAGGTGTGTGGGGGGTGTGTCCAGGGGGGCTATCAGTTCAGCGGGGTGACATCTGCAGGGAACCGTCATCTGCAAACTTGATAATGGTATTAGAGAACCCTGTACAGGTGTGCAGTCGTAGGTGAAGAGGAAGTAAGAAAGGATTCAGCACACAGCCCTGTGGGATGCCAGTGTTCAGAATGAGGGTTGAGAAGGTGTGGTTGTCTAACCTAAGAAACTGGGGTCTGTTGATTAAGAAGTCCAGTATCCAGTTGCAGAGGGAGAGTTTGGTGATCAGTTTGGAGGGGATGATGGTGTTGGATGCTGAACTGAAGTCTATGAATAGCATTCTCACGTAGGTGTCACTGTTGTCAAGGTGGGAGAGGGCAGAGTGTAGTGCAGTAGAAATGGCGTCCTCCGTACTCCTGTTCTGGCAATAGGCGAATTGGAGGGGGTCCAGTGTGGGTGGTAGACAGGTTCTCTCGAGTGTTTTGGCACAAGTACGATGGACATGGTTTTAAAGCACACTTGGACCAGTGACAGTTTGAAGATGTCAATCAAGACCTCAGTCAGCTGCACAGAGAATGTGTCTGGGAATGCTATCAGGGCCAGCAGCCTTACATGCATTAATCCTGCTCAGTGCAGCACACATCGGTAGAAAATGGAGTGAGGAGTTGGTGGTCTGCAGGGAGCACAGCCTCCTGGTTATCCCTGTCAAAGTGGGCACAAAAAAAAAAAGAAGCTCATCAGAGAAGGAAGCATCGCTGGTTCGGGTGGTGGTGTTGGTGGGTTTGTAATCCGTGATGGCCTGGATGCCTTGCCACATCTGTGGGGGGTCAGACATTGGAGTTGTTCTTAACATGCTTCTAAATCCTTAGCTTGTGGCTGTGGCCTTCTTGATGACCCTCTTCAGGTTAGCCCTGGGTGAGCTGTAGGCCTGGATGAGCTGTAGGCCTGGATGAGCTGTAGGCCTGGATGAACTATAGGCCTGAATTAGTTTTAGGCCTGGATGAGTTGTAGGCCTGGATGAACTGTAGACCTGGTTGAACTGTAGACCTGGATAAACTATAGGCCTGGATGAGCCGTAGGCCTAGATGAGTTGTAGGCCTGTATAAACTGTAGGCTTGGATGAGTTGTAGGCCTGGATGAACTGAAGGCCTGGATGAACTGTAGACCCGGATGGACTGTAGGCCTGGATGAGTTGTAGGCCTGGATTAACTGTAGGCCTGGATGAGTTGAAGGCCTGGATGAGTTGTAGGCTTGGATGAGCTGTAGGCTTAGATGAACTGTAGGCCTGGATGAACTGTAGGCTTGGAGGAACTGTAGGACTGGATGAACTGCCTGAGAATAACCTGATCTGAATGCTGCAGTGAAGATGAACCACTTTGCATCCATGGGATAGTATATTTTCAAAGCTGATCTGAATGGATGCATCTGCACTTTTTTGCCGAAGGCTCTGCTGCAATCATCGAATATAAGAAAAA
>OMKP01023413.1:0-23776 GCA_900302375.1 Bathygadus melanobranchus
CACCTTCGCTCTCCAACACACCTTTTTGTTTTGGAAAAAACAGCAACTAGAGACAAAGGAAAGGAGGGTGTTAGAGGGCAGACCTGAGTCCCTCTGAAAGAAGACAGTACTTGTATAGCCACAGAAAGCATTTTCGGACTTTAATCAGCGTATGATTGTACAGCATTTGTTTGATGCATATAAACTGGTAACTGGATTATTTATATCACGCTTTTATCCAAAGCGCTTTACATTGTCTCACATTCATCCATTCATACACCGACGGCGGTGTCAACCATGCAGGGCAACAACCAGCTCGTTGGGAGTAGTTAGGGTTAGGTGTCTTGCTCAGGGACACCTCGACAATTAGCTAGGCAGAGCCGGGGATCGAATCAGCAACCGATATCCGTTATTGTTTCATCATAATGTTTTATCACCAGAGCAATTATGTTTGTGGAACCACAATGTTGAAGAGAAGTGGTGGAACCACAATGTTGAGGTTGTGGAGCCAAAATATTCACAATTGGGAACCGACACGTACACGGAGTCTACAGTGAACTAATGACACTGTGGATTCCTGGTGAGAGGGGTGGATGGCGGGAAGATCTATTCTTGGAAATGGATGCTTCTGCTTTTTAAACATCCATTAGTCTGGAAATAGCCAGAGCCACAGAGCTGGTGGCCAGGATGAAGCGGTTAGCTTGAAAGGAACCTACATCTTAATCGTTTAGCCGAGGGGTCACGATAATCCATCTGTCACGTGGAGTCCCCCATGCCCTCTCAAGTAGTGCACATACACATGTACCACACATCCGCTTGTCAATAGCATAGGCTGGAACTGATGCACGTAAACATTCACATGCATGTGAACCATTGGAAAGGTGACATTGTGACTGGATCGATTAGATACATTGGATAGTTTCGACAGCGGTCTCCTCTGGAGTGTAAACAGACCAGACGTAGGACTAATTCCATTTATGGATTATTTTCAGAGAACTGTACCATATGTGGTGGAGTTAACCCTAACCCTAACCCTAATATCTAATATATAAATTATTTATTAAACTTGTTTGATTCACGAAAGTGAATTTGTATACAGTCAATTTGTACAACAGTTTGTATTGTAACAAGCAACAGGTCACATGGTGTAGCAGATATTGGTCACATATTCAGCTATTTGCTAACCCTAACCCTACCCCTAACCCTAACCCTAATACCCCAATCAGCAATGGGACCAAGGTCAGCTGGTAATCAAAGGAAAATATAATATAATATAGGTACTAAAAGGTCATAAACCGATAAAGGGGTTAAACATTAGTAATTGACTGTGATAGTAAATATGAACCCTAAATATGAACCCTGTAGTCATGAATCACATGTGAACGTAAAATATCATACAGGGTAGAATAAGACATAATGATCAATAAAATATAATAGAGGCCGATTTAAAATGTTATTATCACTTGAAACACCCTAACCACTAGATTTATCTTCAGTCCTAGTGAGGCAGAGGACATTATGATCAATAACAAAGACGTCATCATATGTACAATATGAAAGACCTGTAGTACTCACAAGGAAGCACAACGACGACACCTCCAGGTGTTTCACAAGGAACGGCAACAGGCATTATGTTGGTTTTATCCTTTAAGCAGAAAATTGACAGAAACTATTTGGAAAGCTTAATATGCTTTTTTTTTGCCTGGTTTTCTCCAGCTACAATAAACCTTCCCATGACATGGCTGCTGTCTGTGCCAATGGTGATTTAGACATGTTTAACCAAAGAGCAAAAGCCAGAAGGAGAAGGAAAAAGACGAGGTGGTTCAAAGGGAAGAGGAAATATGAACCATGTGTGGAAGCCCCCACTCTCTTGGTCGTAAAAAGCATTTTTGGATATTTCTATTTTCTAACAACGCGCCAATCTGCCTTGTTGTAGCTAATGAACGTGGTATCTACTCTCTTTGTTGTCCATAAACATTGAAACAATGACAAACCCTGTAACTTGGACAAATGAAACAATCTAATACTTTTGTTTTTAACTATGGGTTATACCAAGTGTACTGTTGCTTGACCATCTGTAAAAATCCATCTTTTCATTTTCATTTTGTTACATGGTTGGGATAGAAAACTGTTAACTACGCCCTATTAATCAAAAATTGATTTGCATTTAATACACATGGATTATATTTGTGTATCACATTTCCCTCTAAGATCCCCTTTGTGATAAACCAGTTTTGTTATCTTTCTCTTTCTCTGTCAGCAACAGACCATGTTTCCATGGAAACCACACTGCCGAAAGCCAGCTGTCCAAAGTGAGATAACATGGCAAGCCGAATTGGAAGAAAGATCTATAGATTCTCGTTATATTTCCATAGATTATCAGCTACTTCTCTAGTGTTGGCATCGGCGGTGTGCGTTTACCTAACTACCTATAGCCTCTGTTTACTACACTGTTTAGCAGAAGGATTTCTTTATAAGTGACTTGAATTTAGATGAGTCATTAATGAGCAAGTAAGCTTCTACTCGCTCATTAATGGCAAGTCGCTCCAGGATTATCACAAAGATGTGTGTTGGATCCCAATCAAGATGGCACATCTATAGGCTTGTCTGAACTGGGAATAAATATGAACAGTAAAAGACAAATGGTTCCCCAGATAACGCCGGTTAGCTGTAAATAAAGAAACACAGTATTACCCTTCAGTCATGTTGTAATCACTCAACAGAAACACTCTCAATTTGCATTACACCACGACCTAATTTGTCAGCGTTTAACACACGTACTGTCAGTGTGTCATTGCATTGTGCCAATGTGTGCCCTATGGCATGAATGTATTAGATAGGCCACCATCTGTCTGCCTGTTCACTGTTTGCCCTGTGTTCTACCAGCGCTGAAAACCCAACCGGTAGCGTTTGTGAGCTAGTCTGACTGGGATATTTACACTCCTATCCCTAAAGAGCGTGTTTGGCAAGCTCCGTCTCAACGCTGGTAGTGTAGCATAGATCACTGTTGAATGCAAATGTAGAGATTCCAAGCGACCCGCCATGAATACGGACATATACAAAAAAAACATTGAACCTGACAGCAACCACTAGGACGGGGTTCTTAAGCACGCTTCCACGCAATTCCTGCAAAGAAAAAGACCAATGGCAGAGGAAGATGTGTGCATCCCCTCCCTTCTGAATATCTCCACGTCTAATAAGTTGCCATGACAACCAAACTGACTAGAGGGGTTTGCTCCTGTTGGGTTTGATGCTAAAAAAGGTTCCCCTTTCCTCTTCCATCTGTCTTTGAGATTCATCACATCGTGAAAACACGCAGTGTCACTTCTGTGCTCCTCTTTGACAGGGTTGAAGATCGCACAGCAGCCATAACAAGTCAACGTTGGATCAATATTGATACGAGATGACTTACGGCCACTTAACATACAAATGATTATAAAAAAATGCTAGAAGGAGTTGTGGTCAGTTTTCTTGCTTCACTACTACGCCAATACATATAACACCGGCAATATATTTGAATAATTTCCAAGGAACTGACACCCTGGCTTTGGTAAACCAAATGGAAAGCTTGACCGAGGGTTACTGCATGCAGGCACTTGTTGAAGCGTGTGAGAAAATGAGCGTCGTTTCAAACCCATAATCCCCCCCTTAATATGCACTTCATGCACGTAATAACCAGCTGCATGCCTTCTGATATCCTAATGACGTGACTCCCACTCTGGCCTTCTACTTGACTGGCTATGGCTTGGCTGAAAAGGAAGCCACACAAAAAAAGCAAGCAAAGACAACAACCCTGTCGTGTTTCTTTTCATGTGACAGTTTCAACGACTCCCCGGCCACCTAGCACTCTGCCAAGGGAGGACATGAAGAGGAATGAGCAGCTACGTATTTTGGGCGCTGACGCGGCCAGTCCGGTGCCGAGGGAAGCAGCGCGGTCGTTATTCGCTACATGGATGCGCCTGACAGCGGAGACGGAGAGGTGAATTGTTGAGCCACAATTTGATTTCCTTCGAGCCGGTCGGTTTCCAAATTGCTGGCAGCAATAAGTGAGTCCACTGAAGAACATCAGGTTCTATACTAAGTTGTATTCTATTCTAAACACACAGTGCGGTTGGTCCCAATAGGCAATAATTTGATTGATTTTTTAATAATAACAACAACAATAATAATAATAATAATAATAATAGTCATAATGGCTGAAGGATAGCTCAATGTCACTAACTACGTGAGCCAAGAAGGACTGGTTTCAATGTCTGACACACTGTGTACACAAACACAGGCTCAATGATGTCATGCAACCACAAAACAAATACCCACAACCTACTACAGCAGGTGTGCATTACACTCGTAATCTAATACTCTTGACATCATCATTGTTGTAGCTATATAGATATATGGAGAACATTCAAGGACAATGCGAGAGAGCTGCTGTCTCTCCCAAGGACCCGCCTGTTCCTGCCTCTTTTGTTTAATTATGAACATCTAATTAAAATTACCTTGGTCTCACATGGCTTACATCACACAATGCAAACGCCCAGCATGTGTGCACTTGCACGCACACACGCACGCACACACACACACACACACGCGCGCGCATGTACATGCACACACATAAACACACGCACAGGTGCAGCAGCTGACATTTTAATATTGATTTCAACGGTCGCCACAGGAGGAAAAAGCAGCACACATGCGGATGCAGGAAACGCATCAGGGTGAGCGTGACAGATGACAGTGACAAATATCATGGCGCAACGTCAAAGATCAGGCATGCAAAATTAAACGCAATTGTTTTAATACGTAACCCTGAATTTCTTTTTACCCGCCAAATCTCATCTATCAGCCATGTGCTGGTGGCAGGTGATAATTCTGGACCCTGCACGCACGGCGTGACATCCGAGGATAAACCTGACCGCGTTTTTGCAGTTTTATTCTCCAAACACGGCATCAGCTCAGATACAGGACCAGCGGGGTATCAGTCCCCTAAATGCCACGTCTGGCGCACCAAGGCAGGCCATCGGGGTGCATTGACAAGCCCACAATGCCCGAGACTACTAGGGCTCTGCCAGGGCCGTAATAAAGTACCCAGCTCTAGACAGCAACACAATAGCAACTGTCATACGCTCACCTAGGCACATCACTGCTCTTTGGACCCACGTGTGCGTGTGCGTGTGTGTGTGTGTGTGCTCGCGCGCGGGTATAGAGATAAGACAACCCGAGTTACCTGAGGTTTTTTTTCCTGCTGAAAATCCTCCACAACAGCTGGGTGCCTTTTCCTCCTCTCACCCAACCATCTTCTTTTACAGAAACATTCCCTTTTGTTCGGAGTCGCCTGCCTGTCGTTTTCACTTCATTAGTCCCTGGGAAGAACATTGTGTCACAATGGATAAAGCTGACAACCTGGTGGATACAGATACAGTACCTGCTAGCTTACTGCCTGTAATCACTGACATAGTATTCCTTAGCCAGGTGCGTTCCCCAGCACTTACATCAGACTCGTCATTCACATTCAGGGCGTTTGTCATGCCGTGGATTTATGTCATTTGTTTATATTATAATTTGAATTTGAGGAAGAAATAATCTTGTAATTATTGAGGGATTATACATTATCTCTGACATTTGCAGAGCCTTCTTTGAGGTTGCGTATTCATTAGCAAGCAAGGTACTCTTTTTTAGCACCTAATCAGGCCATTGTGGATTAGCTCAGGCTCATGTAAAATGTATTTCATGCTTCAGCTTCCATGGCAGCAGCCCATGAATAACCACACAGCCAGATAAAATGAATACATTGGCTGATAAGTAAATAAGTACATGCCTTTTAAGCATTAAGACAAAAGGCAAAGTTTTGGATTTGGAAATAGGAAATAGGATTGAAATAGCAATGATCCACATTATTGATTTTAAAACGTATTACAGTAAAATGATGAATGAAATCAAAATGGTAAATGGATTGCATTTATATAGCACTTCCAACGCAAGCTGCACATTCACCCACTCATACACCCACTCATACACCCATGCAAGGCAACAACCAGCTCGTCAAGAGGGTTAGGTGTCTTCTTCCGGTTGCCAGACAACCGCTCCACCTCCTGCGCCACTGCCTCCTCATCAACAAATCTGTAAAAAAAAATATCAGTGTATAAAATAATTCAACAAATTGCTACTAGTAGTTAAACTAGAAGTCTTATTAAGTATCAAGCCTGCGTTACACAAACAAGCTGCACTGCGACTGACCTTTTACTAGTTAGAGAATTAAGTTGCAGGGCAGGTCTGTTTATATGGACGACATCCCATAATCAACATGTTAATGCCAGCCAAGTCTTACCTGCCTCTCATTAAAGAACAGAACGGCTTGACCTCTAATGTCAAAATGTCAACGAAGTCAAGGAAGCCTGATTTGAGAAAATTGATTTAACCGTTTTGATGTTGTTATTCGTCATGTACAAGGCATGCTATCAGCGAATAGCTCCATACTGAAATGCGCCATGAATTGTGTGTTCATGACTCAAAGTGTGTGCAACCATCATTTCCTCACCCTCCGCTTATCGCCAGATGAAGCGTAATAAGAGGCACATGGAATCATGAATACGTAACAGCGTACCTACAACTGTGGGAGCATTTTATCCACGGCATCACATTCCCGGCATTCCGGGAGAAAATCCTTTAAATAGAACATTCAGCTGCTCAGGAGAGACAGTTAAAGAATACCATTAGCTCCAGAAGTGTCATCTCATGAAGCATTAAGATACAGTTCAACACTCTATCACGGTACCCTGTACATCCAGTGGAGCACATAACATTGTACCATATAACAACGGTGGTTCTCTCAGGAGACAAAGTGCACTCTATGGATTATCAGGCAAGACTTCGTATCTTTGATTTTATTTCCTTCTTTATAGCCATCAGTCATGAAGGGAGAGTATGGTGGGAGACAATGACTACATTATAGGACAACTGTGATTAATGCATGCTTTTAATTGATCCTCTGGGATTTCCTCTGAGTATACTACCTATAAGAGAAGTTATATCTGCTGCTACGGTAGGACTGACAGTGTTTATGGTAAAGAACGCCCTAAGGATGTCATTTATTTTTTATTGGGCTTCATGATCTTCTTTATATATTGCATGTCAGAAAAAACTGAGTTTCAGATAAAGACGTAGAATAGAGTAGAAAACCCAAATATAGGAGCAGGAGCTGGACCTCTCCAGCTCCCAGAATCTAGAGTATGTGTTATGATTTAGGTGTCAAGAAGACTAGATGGCTAGGGCTCCTTACAAGGAATTTCTGAGTGGTTTCAGTGATTTATAGGTCAAGCTACCTACATTGGTCGAATTCATTTTTTTCTGACTGGGGTACGATTTGTTCTCCAAGAAGAGGTCAGGGTTAAGGTAAACCAGCTGGCTGGAGCAGCATAAGCTGCAGAAAAAAAACAGTTGTGTTTCCGAAACCACAGTTGAATTTCAGAGTCTATGGTACAGCCAAGGTGGTATGGCCCAGAATGGTTTAAAATCGATCTCATCTCCAGTGTACGTTGCCTCCCAGTGAGATCACTTTGGCATTTTCGTCCTGTGTATTGAGTCACAACTGAAGTCCTCAATATAACCGCATAGCTTGGAGCCTATACACTTTATGAAGTCCAACTACGGACGGACAGCGTCCATATTCATTAAAGTGTCTGCCTAACACTCGACCGAGGTGCCAGCCATGGCACATGGCTCAGAGGTCACGGGTTCACAGTTACTGGCTCCTTTGTTTAGATGGAATAAGCAATAAAACCCGACATACAACAGTGGTCCAGACCTAATGAATGAACTCAGAGGTCTGATAAGGTGGCTGGCAAATAACCCTCCATCTTCTCTGTTTTAATGATCTCCCTTGTGTGCTTTGGCAGACATGCTGTTTGAACACTCTTACAATGACTCAGCTACGCAGTTTGACACAGCCGAAATAACTTGGGAAATATCCATTCAGCCAAATTGTTAAATATGCCACATATTGTTTTAATGTGTTGTTCTGAGTGTGTGTTTACACTTTTATGATTTACTTTGTAATATTCAACCTTCTTGTGCATGGATGCAGGGTCAGATTCTCTGCAGGGTCAGATTCCCTGCTCAAAAAAACTCTTTTCAACTCCGTACCTCAAATATTTAGTTTCTGCCCATGACTCATGTAACACAGAAATCAAAGCCCATTCACTTCTTCTTAGGACACTGCTGGTTTCAGGGGGAAGGCTTTTGGGATGCTCTTTGGTTAGCTTGATTTCCCAAATGGCTCTAAAGCTAGACTAGGAGGAACACTCCCACATGACCATGGCCACCGTCCTTTTAAATGGTATTTGTTGTTCTCTTCAACACCCTGGTTTGAGTCGTCAGATCAAACACTCTCTCTCTCTCTGTTGGAATCACAAAGGGATAGAGGAACAACGTATGCTCTGAACAGAACAAAGGCAAACAATACAAACAATCTATAATGAAGTGCTGCTGTTTAGTTGATCTTGGAATATTTTTCTCAATGTTCAAATGCTTTCAGCAAACAAGTTAAAACTGAAAAGTATATTTTTAGTAGATTAGGTCCGATACCTTTGGTGTGTCGGTTGCCACTTCACAATCTGTTAGCTGTTGTTTCCTGTGGCCACTCACAGTGGATTAGCAGGTCAATCAACAGCCTTTGATCAACAAACAGGCATGAAAATGACACTCCACTTCCCCAGAGCTAATTATCTTGAGGGTACCACTAGAGCAATGACACCACCCGTGTCAACGCTGCTTTTTTTTTGTGTTCCACATACACATGTACTTTGCACGTGCTGACACCACATTGTATAACAAGGTTGTGTTTTTGAGAATTCTGTTGTGCCGGATTATAATGTGTGCCCAGAGGGGTTGGAAGGGGAAAAGAAGTGAGCAAGTGAGACCACATTCTCAAGGTGTACAGGCACTTTCTGGATCCCTTTCTGGTCCTTTCTGTTCTGGTTCGTCCTGCTCAAAGTAGAACCAGAAAGGGTTAAATTCCAGGCTCACATGACCAGTTTAGGCATTGCACATTCTCTATGGTGAAAGACACGCTTCACATTTTGAATCACTTTCACAAAGGCAGCATTGAGAAAAGGCCAACACATTAGGACTCATGTTTGGCAAAACACTTGTTCCATCTAGAAAAATATATCTATGGTAAGTCGACGATGGAGAGGATGCACTCATTTAGGAGGCAGAAAACTGTACTGTCAATCAAAATAGAAAATGTAGGTATTGAAAAGTGGTCGTGGACAAAAAAATGATAGCACAAATATATTATATCTCAGGGTACTAAAACAACTTAAACCACCTTCAAAATCTCCCGCAGTGTAATGGATGTTTAATAATGTCTAGTATAATATAATATCCTTATCTGTATTTAATGTCATTTATTGTCTAGTAATGTCACTTACTGAAGAGCTCTTCGACCATGCTAATGGATTTGTACGACTTGGTCAAGCCGTACAAATCCATATAATAACCCTGTGTATGTTTTGGGATTTTGATAATATTAGGATCAGCTTACAGTTGAATTCATTTATGCAACTTCTTAGACATGGATATTTTATGATTTTATATCAATATATTGCACTTGGCCATATTGTGATTTCGAAAATAATTTGATTAATTGTTCAGCAACAGTCAATGCAATAGTAAATGCAATGGATTTTCTAAAAATCTTCCAACTGCAATTATCCATTGCATCTAATCCATCCTGTGAACGTATATTCTCAATTCTCTATTGAGAATTATCCAAAATAGCTTCTTACCACAAAGCTAGGTATAATTAATGCATGGCCGCGTTGACCACGTACATGACTACCACCTCCGGCACCGGAGCCCACTGTGATGAAAGGACACACTTCAACACAGAGACTGCCAGACTAAATAATGCAGCCAGAAGGCAGTGCCACCTGTAGACATGCATGTGCGTCAAAGGACACTGAGGTTCATATCCATCCTCCATAACCATAAAGGCTATCATTTGGGGGAAAGCTGAGGTGTATAGTAGAGCTGTATGCTATAGTACTTCTGAACTAATACTTGATCATTCAGGTACAGATGATACAGATGTTTATTTTATTTGTCCATTATAAATTCTCTTTTAAGATGATGCGTGCAGCCGGTACACCTTGATATGTCCTCAGGGGAATAAATCAGTGAACACCTGTCTAATTGCTATTTAGACATGATACAGTCACATGCTGGTTTTAATTTCAGACATTGAGGAATTACTTGTGGAGTGAATTGAGAACTTCCAAGACTACGGATCAGTGTAGCTCAGTTAAGGTCTCTTTTAAACACTAAAGCACCCTGTCAAACGTGACGTATATGACATTTCCCGCTGATTAATAGAATTGTCTGCACCGAGGATATCTTCTATAAAATGTCAGACTGTATTTTCCCCTTCAGCCCCAGCTGGACTCAGAAGGGTTGCCATGACTCTCGTTGAAAAGCTGACAGAGGGCAACAATAGAATCCGATAGAAAGATTTCTGTGGGGCAACACTATAAAGTCGCAGCCACAGGTGTTCTCATTTAAAAATCAATACCTATGCAGAAATGAGGCTCGGATGAGAAATTGATGTGGAAAACAGCGCTCCCTCTTTTCATCTTGAAATTTGTTTGGCGGTTTGCTTTTGTTCTCTCTCTCTCTCTCTCTCTCTCTCTCTCTCTCCCCCCCCCCCCCCCCCCCCCCCCCCCCCCTCTCTCTCAAAAAAAAAAAAGAACTAAGGGGATTGTCCTTTGAAGTCATCACTTTGCAAGGCTAAACCCAATTATGGATCCTGGCCTGTTTTGATTAGCCTGAGGACCAGAGCACATCCAGTTGGAGGCAAATGAAGGAATAGGCGTGGACATCAGGGACGAAGCGCAGGACTGCTGTTTGTCTCATGGTTTCGGATGTGTGTAGAGTACAGATTTAGGTGGAGAAGTTACTCCACCTAAATCTTAGAAGTTAGTCACTAACCATTATTTTTGTTGAGGTATCTCCTTGATTATTTCTTTTCGAATTAATTGATCTAAATGAATCAAAATACACAACATAGTTACCAGAGCCCCAAGTGGTGTCTTACATGAGCTGGATCTGTAAAAAAACCCAAATGTATTTATTTTATAATGATGAAACGCAACCAGATATGATAATTTTGTTGGTTTGGTTGATAAATGACTAAATGTTAAAGTAATGCTGATGTTTGATGTTGTTGTTGATCAACCAATCAACTATTTCAGAAGGAAAAGGAACTTAAGTAAATCTCCTTAATAAATAAAGCATCACAGAGCTGTAGTGGCAGAGTAAAATGAGACATATTTTATCTCCTCCAAACTCGATTGTCTTAGCGACAGCGATGCAAATTGTGAATCGTTGACTACTTCCACTTTAATTAGTAAACATGAAAATAAATCAATCATAAATAAATCAATGTATGGGAAACACCAACTACATGTTCCTCAGACTCTAGCAACTACCAACACAGGACGTACAATCGTTTCCAAATTTCCATGAAGATTGTTCACCAAAGAGGTAAAGTGAAATTTAGGAACTAACGACGTAGTTAACTATACCTTGAGGCATCTTGAAATATTCAACCATCTGTCCGCTTGTCAACTCCTTGATCATAACAGAATATAATAACTTTCACCACTGCTAATTTAAGAAAGGCCACCGCAACAAAATGTGTTCTTCGTTTAGAATATTAAACAGACAATGGAGAAGCCTATGCAGTTTGAACGCCAGTTTTTCAATGTGTGTGTGAATGGCGAATGTGAATGTGAGGCAATGTATGCAATCTAACTAAAGACGCAATCAAGGGGGCTTCCAAGCGAAGCTATTGGACAGCAGCACCCTTACAAAGTACAAACAATTACAAAACAATAGCCCAACTAAAATTCAATTGGACTGTATATTAGGGTGGTCCTTATTTAGCAACTTTTTATTCACATTCACATTTACATTTAGAGCATTTGGCAGACGCATTTATCCAAAGCGACTTACAATTATTCAAGCACTCATAAATGCTAGATTAAGATGCTACACAATGCAAAGTACTCAAGATTCAGCAAGACAAAGGAGATGATTGTTGATTTCAGGAAAGGCATGAGGAGTCACTCCCCTACTCCCCTCCACCATCAAGAGGAGGAAGAGAGAGTCAGCTGCTTCAGGTTCCTGGGGATGCAGATCTCTGATATCGCAGCATCATTGAAATAGCACTGACTGGAGACATCTCAGTCTGGTACGGCAATAAAAGGTGCAGAGGAGCATGGGTGTGGTGCTACCTGCCATCCGCGACCTCTGCATGTAACGCTGCTGCAGCAGAGCTGTCACCATTATAAAGGACACAAACCACCCCAGTCATCATCTGTTCTGCTGCCTACCGTCAAGAGATTCCAGATGGCGGAGCATCATGACTAGAACTAACCACGGCAGCTTCTTCCCCCAGGCATTGCGCATGCTCAACAAACATCAGCAGTCTGTCTGTCTGTCTGTCTGCGTGTTTACGCTTCGACCGTTACATATAATGATTAGTATGATTTGATTTGATCTGAACACGTTATATCCAATCAATTATGCCATGAGAGTTAACATGGTCTTGGAAGTTTTCACCATGGGCAAATCTCTGGTTTGACGGGGTCCAAGGATAAGCCTTCATATTTTTTACTTGAATGTATTGCAGACCTTTTCAGTTCGTAGTATTTGCAATGTCATTTTGGAGTCGTACTCCAACATTACATTAGATATAGGATATAGTCCTAATAATAATGCCAACAATGACGTTAACCTTTAATTATAATTATATGAACGAATGAATAATAACGAATTACGCAGTCCAACACAACAATCACACTCGTGTCGATTTCCATGTTTTTCGCATGCCTAGGGAGGACCAAAGCAGACATTATGAGACTAATAGAGGGCTGTACGTTGCCCCAACCACATTTAGTTTGCAGGACCAAGAATTCCAATTAACCTGTACTGGCAAATAAAAACTATATATATATAGAAATATCCATCTTTTAGCATGCTTTATTAAAATACATAGTCAAATACACAATACATAATAAGATAAAATTCTTTTTTGTGACGTGCAGAAATGAATAATTGACATCAGGCTCAGATTGTGACATTTGAGAGTGTGTGAATTGGTTCTAAAGGTTATTTCTTGCCTCTCTGAATATGCAGAAATGCTCATAACATGACAGGAAGTAGATAACATGGACGTTGTAAATCAATTGAGTATAAAGTTTGTCTACACAAAGGTGTAACAAGTACATTATCATTTGTATTATTATTAATAACGATCATAATTGCCGTATATGCTAATATACAATTGTAATATACAATTGTTGCTTTAGTATATTTTGATAACAAGTGGCAGAGCTGAAGAAGAAAGGTGTGCTTGGTTTGTTGCCAACCCAGACACACATAATCTTGCACATTGTGGTTATTTTCATCTATTTGTGTTCTTCTGAAGTCGTTAACAATCAACCAACACATTATTATGACTAAGTTATTGTTACTGAGATAACGTAAAGAGCCTGCAGTCTATCGAAATAAAGCATACCCAAATATTATTGTGAACAGTGCGTGCTTCAATACAACCACATAATTCATTTTGACCAGTTTGTGCTTGCTGTGAAACAGCAGAAATACAAAGTAATCTGGCACATTAAATAAGCATCTTTTCCCCCCCTTTTCCAATCAGATAATGATCCACATTTATATTTCACACACAGACAAGATAGCTTTATTGCCTGTCTTATTGGATCGTTACTTTACTTGGTTCTGACACATGAGGGAGTCTATCCATCACGTAGTTCAGTAGCTCCCACATGGTGTGCCGCGAGGCAAGGCCAGGTGTGCCGTGGGATTTTATGACAACCGTACGTTATTATTGCATACAACTGTAAAAAAGGTTATGAATTCATGTTTAATTTACTATATTAGTACTTTCTGTGCACTCATTTCCCAATACAGAGGCAAATTCTATTATTTCTATTCTATTTTACAAAGTTGACATTTTACAAATGAATTTCTGAATGAATATTTCATGGGTAATATAGTTGTTTCTGAAATTTGATTTGGCATTAGCAAATAAAAATAAACAAAGTGATAAAAGTGATAGCGTGTTCTAGAGGCTATTTTGCATGGATATGAATACAGGTGTGCCTTGAGATCTTGGCTTGTCCTTTGGTGTGCCTTGGGCACAAAAGGTTTGAAAACCACTGGTGTAGTTCATACATTGTTTACACAGCGATCATATTTCAGCATTGGCATTTTGACTGTCTAAAGTTAAACAGTTTCTTAGCAACTGCCATTATGCATTTCCTGCTTCATTTTGCCTATATAAGCCAGCACATTGCTTGAGGAATGGATGACGTTTCTGTATGTTGAGGGCGGCGCTCAACATACGCAGCTCAAAGGCAATTTTGTCATCACATTTTTCCCAGTGAGGTTATGTCTCTGAGCTCAACAAGTCCTGTGCTTGGCTCATGAGTGAGGAGGTTGCACACACCATCGAGTGCTGTATGTTGAGGGTGGCGCTCAACATACAAAGTTCAAAGGCAATTTAGCAATCATATTTTTCTCAGTGAGGTTACGCCTCTGAGCTCAAGAAGTCCTGTGCTTGGCTAACGAGTGAGGCGGTTGCACACAACACCCAGTGTGGAGAAAACAACTGCAGGGTGCATGAGTGAGAATACCAAACACCTCTGGCATACCAGTTTATACTATTCAGCCTCCCCACAGTGCCAGCCTGCACTGGTTATGTGTCAGCAGCACGCATGGCACCCTCAGGCAGCAGAGCTGAGTAAGTCAGCCTTGGTCTTAGTCATTTAGCTGCAGGCTCAGAAGGCACAAGCACAAGGCAGCCAGACTGGAAGATGACAGGTTAAGGGACGAATAGATGGTGAAGACCAGTCCATTTACCAAATGGACTCATTTTGGAGCTTCTCTAGACACTCAAAACACTTCACATGTTACGTCTCACGTTCACGCATGAACAAACACTTTCCCAGACTGGCAGCTATGTTAGCCATTTAGTGTGCCAAGTCGACTGGAGCCGCGAGGGGGTCGGAATGTAAAAGGACACCTCCAATCTTAAGCCAGAAGGCCACGAGGCCCCCTAGTGGCGATAACACATCACAAGGTGTTCGTGGACAGTCGATGAGTTAGTGTTGAGGTGTTTTAAAATGAACACTATTTGTTTCTGCTGGAGAAAGCACGATAGAGCTGACCTCTGCCTTAGTCATCTCTGCAGAAGCGGGTTCTTACACTTACGATACAAAGTGCCCAAGGGGAGATTAATAAAAGTAGAAGCATTTAGTGTTCCCTCTACACGCCTCCATGGCCTCGTCCCAAAGAGCAGTTTTCCTCATCTCCCTAGTGGAATATGCGTTACTTGAAAAATGAGAAGAAAATGAACTGTAAGTGGGTTGCAAGATGTATGAATTTGTCATTTATTCCGCAATGTCATGCCCTTTTCAGAGAACCCAAGGCCATTTGGGAGACAGAGAACCCAAGGCCATTTGGGAGACAGAGAACCCAAGAAGGTGGAAAGCATCTGGAATTATCAGCATCATCGCCAAGATTACGGTGGCTATCAACCCAGCTCCTCCGACAGGAAGTGCTCGCAGATGGTGATGATTTGCCTAATTAGGCTACATTTTCCATTTGTGTAACACAATGTTAGTTGCTTGTGGCTAATATGAGGGTCATTCATAACCTATCTAGCATACAAAGTGTAGGAAACCGGTGGGATCTCTGTTTACGTTTCAATTACTTATAATGCCTTTAAGATTAGATTTATTTGATTGGATTTATTAGTTAACCTTGTACCTCAAGCCTAGCAAGAACAAAGAGCCTGCCAATAACCGGTTGTTACTACATTAACAGGCAAGACATGTAGTGTCATATAGGTCTAGCTTTGGATTGGAAGCCATAATACTAATATTCCTCCCAATATGATTAGTTATTCATATATCTTAAAACTTTTTTTAGTGATAAGGATGGAGGACCACACTCCCAATGGGACTACAGGCCCAGACTCTAACTTGGGCCAAGTGAGGCTGCCACCAACCACACACACTCCACAGCGGGCCTCTAAACTATAAATGTACTTGACAGACAATTAAGTTAGTTTGTTAAGTTGTTTTCAAAATTAGGCGTTTTGAGGAGGAGGCTCAATGGTGCTCCGATTAGAGACAGGAGTTAGTGAACCGCACTGGTGGTTATTAGTATTTTTAGCTGATAAAGAGTTTATCCAGACAGACAGACAGACAGACACACACACACACAGAGCTGGGAGTGATGGGGTGAGAATACAGGGTCAACATCCCTTGTCAGTACCGCAAATGTTTGCGGTACTAACGAGCTTTACCCCATAATGGCTGTTAGAATTAGTTTTCAGCCAGATGTAAATACACCTAAAAGTCTATCCATGCAATGTGAAATCTGATTAACGATCCATCAAACTGTACTTGACACTGGTGGATAAACCGAGAATGCCTCCGTTTATCCAGGAATTTGGAATCAAGCGGCGCATGACAGTAGAGATCGATTTTGTCTTTGTTTCCTTCCCTTCTCATCTCTGCCCAACAGAGTTCTTTGAAAGCCTCACAAAAGTGGCATTTAGAAAATTGCTTAACTTCACAGTGTGGCAGCCAACAAGTAGCGTTTAACGATCTAACATTTGAACTCAATTGTTGTTTCACAAATGGTGTGGTGTGTCTTGAATGGTTCCCCATCCGGCTCTTCACAGCTGGCACTATTTAAACAAAGTGAGATGCAATTGAAAATGAATTGACATGGTGATACGGATTGCATTTAAGGTGATATGGATTGCATGATAGACAATTCAAGACATTTCAACAGCTATTCGGATTGTGTGACCTGCATTTAGGCTTGGATATAAACGCTACCCAACACATTTGAATTTGTGCCGGTTCTATGCAGAAACACCAAAAAGGCCTCCCTAAATGTGGTGGTCATGTTGTATAATTAAGAAAGTAACTATGTCAAGGATTTTACATTTCAAGTCCTACTTTGTCTGCACTAACAGTAATAAATAATGAATAAATATATCATTTGAAACCATCTTGATCTTCTCTATTTAGAATTTAGTGAAGGCTGAAATCCACAATGTAAAGGTCATAACTCACAGTCAAACCTATAGTTCAGTAAGACCAAAGTCTTCCCATACTGTGCAATGGCACCACAGGAGTCAGCATTTATATCCAAAGGTCTTATTCAAATGCTGATGTGCACACATTAAATATGAATAGGTCTGGAGATTGCACCTCCCCCTTCCAGTATTAGCATTTTTCTTTGGGGCAGGATTTAGGATAGACTGCTGAGACTTGGGTTGTATTCAGAGACATGCTTTCCCACAGTTATCAGCATGGCAGTGAGATAAAGATATACAGTATATATCTATATATCTCTAGATATATCTCTAGATAAAGATATAGAAATCAATATATATGTATAAGCAAGATAATACTTCTAATTAACCCTCTCCCAATTACTCGAACAGGGCTCGAATCCCATCCCCTCCAAGACCCCTAGCACTTGAAATAGTACTTAGCATTGTATAGCATCGTATCCTGGCTACCTGACTGTTTTACAGTAAGGGGTCAACCTAGCAATCATGAGCTTGAAACTTGTTCTATTCAAATCTATACCGTCAGCGATATATTGTTGTTTCCCTCCTTTTCAACAAATGTACTTATTGTAAGTCGCTTTGGTTGGTACACAATATTTCAGATTTGATTACAATGTTTTTAATAAACGGTTTCAGCTCCAAAATTATCTTTATAGAAGGCAACAGCCCCACTTGGTTTAAGTTGCCACGTCAGCTCGTTAGTTTATAAAATGAAGACACTTTTCTTCGTTACTCCACATCATTTCAGTAAATCATCATCTGTGACACAGCTTAAGAATGCAATGTTTTAGTGCTTGCTCTGCACAACCAGGATCCTAGCAACAGCTGTTAACGTTAAACAAAGACATGCAGCCAGCTGCCATCCATCGTCACAAGTAGGATCTTACTCTGCACCGATGGTCTGATACGGTAAATGGGCTGTAGTTGTAGTGTGGTAAATACATCTATTTCGTTTGGAAACAATGAACATACAGTGAAGTAAAAACGTGAGGAAAATGTTACTATTTTCTTATTACATTTTTTATTTCAATCAAGAACTTATTTTTGCCCCTTGCTATACTGTGATACTGCGCTATGACAGTGTCACAGTATAGCTTTGTATCGGAAAGACAACACACTTGTACACCTTTCGCTGATCTGAGCAAAGATCAACTTGGACGTCTGTCTTCAGACAGAGGTCCCCCATACTGCCCTGGACATCTGTGTGCGCGTGTGTCTGACATGCTGGGTTCTTCCAGGGTGGCTGGCCTGTCCTGTGTGCTCACCAGGTGGAATGAAACCCTGTCTGGCTGGGGATTTGTCATGGATGTTGACCGTGTATTCTCGCCCCATCACTCCCAGCTCTCTGTGTGTGTGTGTGTGTGTGTGTGTGTGTCTGTCTGTCTGGATAAACTCTTATCAGCTAAAAATACTAATAACCACCAGTGGTGGAAGTGGTGGAAGTTTAGGAGACAAATCCAATAATAGAGCTTCTTTACACTCAGAAGCAGAACCAGGAAGCAGCTCCCCGCTTCCTGGTTCTGAAATTACTTCCCAGCCCTCGAATATCAGCTGATACACTTATATCCAACCAGGCCTTGATAACACAATACTGTGACATGCATTGCAGATCATATCAAGCAGGTGAGTTAGGTTCATGTGTCAAAACCTTTATTACCTCTTCATACTTCAGTGGGGACTATATAAAGGCCATGAACGAAGAAATAGTCGAAGACTTTCTTTGACTTTGATATCTACCACAAAGTCCTATCCCAGATCGGCAATAATAATACGCACTGGGATCATCTCTAGGTCATTTCCTGTGACTGAAGGAAATTTGGGTAGCAGGCGATCATGATAAAATATGGTTTATTGACCATACAGCCGAGGCCACTTTCCTTTCATGTCTGCAGGCTACATAAAGGATCACATCATGAGTACTATAGGAACAGATGTATTCATTAAAACTAAAGAAGACTTACTAGGGGTACACTGATATTAAATTAAAAGGAGAAATGAATGTCCCGTCTTAGTGGTTGAAATCCCATGGAGCGAGGCCAGTAAGATCATGCCTCCATGTCTTCCATGTTCCCAGTTCTTTCATCAGAAAGGATTTGCACATCTGCAGGCCTTTCCACATCCTCAGTTTGTTGGGTAGACTCAACGACACTACGGGTTCAAGACAAATAGAAGCTCAAACATAAAGACAGGCACATGAATATTACAACAGGATTTTTCTTCACTGTGTGAAAAGAGCACATGTTTTGAATCTCAACTTACCACCTACTTTAACATTAACAATTGGTTTCATCTTCCACCACAGCCCCATCCATTATCACCAGTTACCGACAATGGATGCTTGGTATGTGTATAGCCTAGCAGTGCCCTGTGCTACACTATCTGACGCTTCCCTGATGTCATACACTCATCTTCACAGTATCTAATGCATTATTGAATGCATTCTTTCCATCGTGGAATGTTCAGCGATTTAAATGAGTACCAATGGGTGACATCATCTCTCGATCCTTAATGAACATTTTTGATCTAGTTTGGTCTATTCCACTCACTGGTCCTGTCATAGTAGTGATCCGGTTTGAACACACCCCGTTGAAATGTAATAGTGTAGTGATGACACAAATTAGCAATAGAGAGGAGGGCCATTTGGGAGCTGGAGATGGCCATTACCACTTTGTATGAAGAATCAAGAACAGCCAGGCTACACTGTTTCCTCTATGGTGCCGTAATGCTCTGTAGACTATGCATTATTTTTTGCTGTCCTGTTTGATTCCTTTAGATGGATTCATCAGTATACTGTGTTTCAGGTGCCTATTCAAATAATGAATGAATGTCCCATAGTTTTGATTAGAAACCCACAACACATGTTACAATTATGGAGTATGGATACAAAGCTACACCACATCCATTTTAGATCCACTGTGACATTACCTAGCAAGTTCAATGGCCAATCGGATCGACTAGGTCTTCAGTGATAGCTGAATGAGGCGCAATACAGCAGAATCACAACAGTAAATCTTCCTCCACCTCCCACCTCATGTCCCATCTGCAGCGACAGGAATTTTTCGAGATACCACCTTGACAAAGTCCTCTGGCTTAGCCCCCAGGAAAAGAGCACACTGCACCGAACCCTGGTACCTCCTTCAAGCAGTGGTATGAAAAATACCTATGGGAACAATGCACCCTGATCCACCTCAAGCACTCATTATAAGCAGCCTTTTGGGGCACGACTCAGAATAGATGGTGACCAAAAGAGACTTGACATTAGGCTATAGGCTGAATGCCCTTGAAACATTGTTAACCAAATAATACCATGGGTTTAAATGAATCACACGCAGGCAAACACAAGCACACACATACACACACAGAAACCCTGACAAAGTTTTGTCCATGGAACGACTCTCTGAAAAAAAACATACATGGTTCCTTTAATTAGATGGCTTGACCAGGAGGGGGACCTCTGTAAAGGCATTGTTACAATTTGACTGCCGATAATATGGTATCCCGCTACATCTTTAGCCTTTTCCAAGTACTGGCTACATGAAGCTTGATCCATTTAAGATGGTAGAAGTAAAAAAACTGTGGTGGTTCTCCCCACCATGGGTTAGGGCTTTTCTACTCTTTACACAGGGGACTTTTTTCTATTCTCTGGGGTAATTAGTGAAGTGCCTCTTGTGCATCCTCTTGTGCTCAATCAGGATTTTCATTTTTCCATAAAGCGTACATAACCGGGCTTTACTTTTCTATTTGCGGATGACCCCGCTGATTAATCATCACTGTCATACATGGTGGATTGCTTGGAAGTGCATCACAATAAAGCACCATTTGATCACGTGCAGTCAATAAAAGTGAATTAAACTGTTCTTCGGGCTGGACGAGTGCATTTTCTTTGTAAGTGGGTGCATGTTTTGATGGTCTGTGCGCAGGAAATGCACTCAACAAAGAAATCCAATTAAAAGCGCCAGTAACCCGGAGGAAGCCGGGGAGGCTGATATGTTTTAGAAACACCCTTGCTCTGAGCTGCAGGCCTCCGTACTGCCTGCTGCTCTGCTCATAATAGTCTGCCAGTGGAATGGCATAGTCCTCTTCTCCCTGACAATCACCGAATTCTCTCTCTCTCTCTCTCTCTCTCTCTCACACACACACACACACACGCACAAACGCACACACACACAAAACCTATCACACACAATGTCTCAATCTGGTGTTTTGCCTTCTGCCTGGATCAATAACTAACTAACTAATTACCTGCAATTCACTGGGACGACCGCAGCTGGAGATTTATATTATTCCATCTACGACTAGGACTAACCAATTGCGGTTCTGTGTACCATTTAGGACTAACCAATAACGGTTCTGTGTACATTATGGCCCGGGGGCTGATGTCCCATCTTTCATTTGATTGGGGGGGAGATGAGACCAACGCCGGCTCTATAGGGACGGCGAGGTAATTGAAGATCAAAAGCAATCGCGACGCACCAGGATGTCACAGGAAGCTGCTAATTGGGGGCGCCCCCTCTCACACCACAGCCAGAATTTTAAAACGTGCTAACATTGAAGGAGTGGGTAGTCGTGGCTAAGAGTTTAATGGAGGTTGAAAAAGTGGATACCGGAACATTCCTTAAAGGGATACAAAGAGATATCTGTGAATTTGCGTTGTTTAATTCCATATTCAACACTGTGCGTCCGGAGGGAGAGTTCGCCAGCTTAGAATTTGCTTTCTGTTATCAGCTTCCATTGACTTGGAGGAGTACATTAGCCTAGCTCTGGTTCATGTGGGGAATACACTTTTAATTACTTTCTAAAGAGTTCCAAAGTGTTCTGATTCACAACAAGTGCCAGTAACAAACAAGATTGTAGTTTGTCTACAAACAGATAATTCGGCACTATTTTAATAACGCACTAAAGTTCCGGGGACTTATTTTACCCCCCAAAAAGTCCCTGCTCAGGGATAGGCACTTTAGGTAGGCAAGTAAATAGCATACTGACAAGTAGGGACTTCATCTGTTGATTCTGATTTCAAAGGGTGAACACATGGCTGCTTTTACGATCAGGAACATGGGCAAGAGCATTTCCTAATGCTGTAGAAGCATCGGCGCGCGCACACACACACACACACACACACACACACACACACAGTGTGTACAAGGTAAATAAACACACAGAATTAATGTTAATGAAGTTAATAAAGTCAAGTTAATGAAGATAATGTTTTAAGCCCTGGTGTTTATTGTTCACAATAAACAAAGTATACTGATATAACTCAACTAAATTTGAGGTAATATTTAGAACAGTTGCATAGCAATGCTAGCCTTACATTCCTATGACTACACTAGATGTAATGCTTTCTCCCAACAAACATCTCATGTATGCAGAGGGCATGCCCTAATCACAAAACGGACGGATAGACGGATAGAGAGCCAGGAAGAGTAGCAGTTTGTCGTTGTGTCACTCTCGTTGGGAGAGAGGAGGCTGTGAACCCATTCACCAGATGAGAAGACTGATTACACCCTTACCCTCTTGACAGCATGATACCCACGTGTCTCCACCCAATCAGAGATCAGTGAAATTACACTTCACTACGGCTGAGGTACAAGATGGTTGGGCCACAGCTAATAAACCACACATGCTAAAGCCTGATCAAAATAACTTCACATTTTACACAATGATGGCCATTTGATGTTGACAGTTACTGAAAGCATATTCTTGCTTTACAATACTCACTGAGCACTCAACTTATTTAATAATATTAACATTATTGTATTTATAGGCCTATCACATAATGTTTATCCAAAGTCTTGATATACATTGAAGATGGATGAGAAAAAAACACCATTGAGCCAGCTTCAAAAATCATTAGCAAGTCCTTGTGTGACATCTAGTGGCCATGCAAGTGCACTGTGACACAATAACACAAATACAAAATCTGACTGGTGACACTAGGGGGAAACACCTTACGTGTTGAGTTTGTGAAGACATTTAATTGCAACAGGATTTCAGTCTTCTTGAAGACAAGTCAAAAATTGCCATTGCTGACTATATTTCAAGTCATCAAGGCGTATTGGGTAAAGTTTTCAACTAGCAATAATCACGACTTAGAGAGACCTCATAGGCTACGATACTGCCGCTGCGCAAAGATACCGACAGCTGGATTGACAGAGCGTCTTGTTTATGACAACAACCTCTTACTCAATGGTTTTATTAGCGTGTATTTGGATATTTTCGCATAAGCTTTATTCAAGAACAGCAGAAAAGGACGCGATACATGCACATAAACACAGTTTGTTAACCCTGTCATGTTTGTTAAATGCTAAAACAAAGGGTTAATGAGACAAACGTCTGAGATCTGCAATGCATTGGATCACAACAATGAATGGCGTACCGCCCACGTCAGTATGGAGAACAGTCTCTTACATATGAGAACCTGGCTTACTGGTGATATAAACGTGCTTGTGCTCATAGCGCATAATGCTAAACTCTTACCACCAGTACTTCAGTACTATAATATCTCAAATGTAACAATGCAGGATTTCCATAAACTCAGGAACAAAGCAAAATTGTTGCAATGCTTATACACTGACGCTCTACATTATATTTATATTACAACAGAATATCAGTCTCCTTAGAGAC
>OMKP01023421.1:0-13317 GCA_900302375.1 Bathygadus melanobranchus
ATCTATCTATCTATCTGTCTATCTATCTATCTGTCTGTCTGTCTGTCTATCTGTCTGTCTGTCTATCTATATTTCTATCTGTCTATTTATCTATCTATTTGTCTGTGTAAAAAAAAGTATATATATATATATATGCTCTCGACTAAATAATATTGTCACACTGAAAATATTATTTTGTGACACACCGGAAGTTAGTGAAGACAAGGGGGGAGCGGAGCGGATGATGAAGGAAAGGAGGGGGTTTGAAACAAGAGGTGGTGGTGGTGTTGGTGCGGGTGGAGGTGGGGGTGATGGTGAGGGGGGATGAGTGGAGAACAGTCATCTTTCGTCGCCAGCAAGTTTAGCTCAGGGGAAGCAGACAGTTATCTGCTCGCTCATCGCTCTCTCCGCCTGGACGCCGCCTGCTTTACAACACAATGTGTGACCTTGTACTGACCCCTGTTGGTTGGTATGGGTATTACAGGACCAAGCAGGTGACAAGTCCGGAGAGAGAGAGAGAGAGAGTGTGAAGGGGAAAAAGAGAGAGAGAGAGAGAGAGAGAGAAGAGGAAAAAGAGAGAGAGAGGGAAAGGAAACTGAGAGTGACATAGTGGAACTACTAATTACTGCCCTAGGTAGGGAACACACCTGCTCCACACATCAGTGCACTCTGTGCACAAATGCAGGCACGCAAAGCAACACACACAAAGATACACGTTCATGTTTCTCACACGCACACACACGTCAGTCAAGTCAAGTCCATTCCACCCACATGTTAATCTCCTTCCTGTGACGCAGAGATTTCCTTAAAAGAAGTCAGTCCAACAATGCCAAAAAACAGTCATCCAAAGAACTGCTTTAATTTAGTTAATTTTTCTCATCAATGCTGGTTTAGAGAATTGCTTTGTTAAAAGCAACTTGACGTATATATACTATAGACCTTTTTATTGTATATAGTATATTTGGGTTAGGGTTTTTAGATGTTGTATATGTTACGTTATGTATACATTAGGGTTTTCATCCCTTCATTCTGTGGTGAAGGAGAAAAACGACAAGCAACAGACAGCTTAAAGCGTTTTATAAAACCATAATTTAAAAGAAAGATTTTTACATTTAAAAAGATATAAACCTTCACTTGAATTAAGTTTAAAACATTAAACACCACTTCTTTTTTTTTTAAATAAATGACAACATTATTAAGATTTACATAAAAGAGTAACCTTAATTCCCCATCGCTTACATTGTAAACAATTCGACCACAGGGGGTGCCAAACTACAACGAGGAAAAAAACATGATGGTCCAAATGTCACTTAAGCACACAAGTGAAGTGAGCATGTGTACACACACGCACACAATCCAGATGAATCCACTTGATGACATCACCGTTGATCTCACTCCTATACGTCGGCCTTCTGGACAGGAAGCAACACTTTGCTCACTGCTTGGTGTCTGGTGGCGCCTGATTGGACAGCTCCTCCTTCCGTCTCAGGTACAGCTTGGTCAGGTAGTCGTCGGGCGGGATGTCATGCTCTTTCAGCTCTGCCATGAACTTGTCCATTTTCTCCAGGGAACGGGCGCTGCCCACCTTCCTGAGACGGAAAAGTGAGAGGTAGAAGAACAGTGAAAATAATATGATTAGCATGTTTGACAAATACTATGCTTTTCCCACCTCGTTAGGGATGTGAATCTTTTGGTATCTCAGGATTCTAAACGATTTCGATTCTTGAAGTCACAATTAGATTCTAAACGATTCCCGATTCTTGATTCAGTACATAGGGGTAGTCATTTCAGGATCTACTCCGGTCTGCTGTGCACTAAGAAAGGCGATGTGGCAAATTATGGCATGAAAGCAGAGTAAAGAGTGTATAAGATTATGTAGTTTTTATATTTGTATATCATCTGATCCATTGAGCAATAATGTAAACACACAAAGGCAAAGCATAGACAAAAGGAAAAATCGATTTTTGGAAGATGTGAAACGATTCAGAATCATAGAAGACAAGAATCACAATTCTTACATGAATGGATTTTTTCCGTACACCTCGTCAGAACAGTTTAGTGTTTCCCTCTTCTTGGTTTACATGCGACAGTTGACAATTAAACGTTTCAGAAATTAAAAGCATTCATCTTCATTCAAAGCCCCACCACATACATATAGTCTCCTAAATCAGACTTTAGATGAATAGTTGCGCTCTCTTTCACTTCATATTTCTTACGACCAATCATGTTGCTAACAGCAGGGATCTGTTAGTGCGTAGTTGGCTAACAGCGAACACAAACTCAGCCAGCACTAGTAAACCTTCCCGGTGAAAAATCCTGTCTGGACACCAAGGTTTTTAGAAAAAGTGTCTGTATAGGTTTCAAAGCAACACTGTGTAGACTGGCCACTGTAGAAATACACTTATTAAAACCCCCTTCTGAAAACGTCATCCATTTACGCAAATGAGTTTCTCTTGGGTAGAATATCTCCGTAACGAAACAGGAAACAAGGCGTAGCTCCGCCCCATTTAGTTTTTGGTTTCCTGTCCAAACTGTGTGCCATCTCTCCCCAAGAAGCTCTGCTATAACATAAGTAGGACTGCTGGATCCAAGTCTACGTACACATCAATACATACATCTCTAAGCCATACAAGACAACGCACCTGCCAGTGAGGTAGAGTTTAAACTCTTTGAATCCCATCAGATGACAGCCATCCACCTTACATAGGTCAGCAGGGGCAGCAGCAACAGGAACTGCAGTAGCATCGCCCTGTTCCGGTCTCAAATCCACATGCTCATTGTCGGGTGTCACTTTCAAGCCTGTTGTTGTAGCGGTGGTACTGGTCCTGGTGTCAATATGGCCCACCGTGGTGGTGGTGGTGGAGGTCTCTGTGGGCAACTTGGGGAAGAACATCAGCCCAGACACCCTCTCCAGCTCCGATAGACTGACTTGGAAGTCTGTCAACTTGTGGTCAAAGCCGATTGGCTGGTTGGGGACAATAAATGCTGCCAGAGCCGGAATGGGAGGCGATGACTGGCCAGCGCTGGCTGTGATGTTCTCGTTGACGTCGGTGCTGCCATTGTTCAGGACGAGGATAACCTTGAAGAGATGTGTTGGCACGGCGACATTGTCTTTACCGATCACCTGGAATGACCGAAAGAGATTAGTGTCGAAAATATGGCTCTGATACAGGAACCCGTAATGCTTTTACTTTCTGGATCAACAGCTTGTGTCATTTATAGTCTATGGTGTAAACCTAGATATAGAATGTACTCAGCATTCTAATTCTAAATGTAAGGCTGGCCTGACCTCTGGTGGTGAGAAGACAAATTACAGTTTGTTAGTATGTGTGTGTGACCGAAATGTATTTTTGTTGCGTTATGAACGTGTAAAAATCAGTGTTCTATGCATATCATATCACAGACAGACATAAAGACCGATAGATAGACATGAAGACAGACAGACAGACAGGCATAAAGACAGATGGGGGACAACAAGATTCCCATTCTATACCTGGTAGGATACAGTCTTCCTCTCTCCCTGCTCCTCCTCCTCACTTGGTAGAGCCAGCGGTCCAGACACCACCCAGACATCATGGAACCGACTGGTCAGATCCCTGCAGTACATCTCCAACCTACACACACACACACACACACACACACAAACACACAAACACACACACAAATAGATATACAAACAAGCAAGCACAGGCACCCACGTGCACGCACACACAATCACACACACAAAGGAACAGTTCAATGCATTTTAATGCTCGAGGTTTGTCAGTTGTATTTTATACAGAGTAGATGGAGTGATGGGAGATATAGAGAGGAGAGAGAGACAGAGAGAGAGAGAGAGAGAGAGAGACAGTGACAGAGAGAGAGAGAGGAGAGAGAGCATACCTGTTCCAGAAGCCTGCGTTGTTCTCATAATTTTGAGGAACAATGTTGGAAAGGTAAAAGGTCTCAGCCATTGATCGCTGTTAAATGAAACACACACACACAGATCTTTTTGGTTTTCATTATGCTTACATAATTTCCAACAAGCTCATATCTATTATGGTAGGATTTCCTGCCATAGACATACTACATGTATTAGTGTTGAGGATCAGACAGAGGCAGGTAGGTGTTTATAGTCATCTCAATAATGCAGGTAGGCTGCAGACATTGGGGATCAAACACAACCCTGGGGAGTCGGGCACCAGTCACTACACTATCCTACGATGCTACGTGTGTGTGTTACCTCTGACTGCTTGTTGTCTCCAGCGGGGGCCATGTGACCTCTGGTCCAGCCACTGCGCAGGTAGTCCCCGTTAGCAGCGCTGAAGAGCACTGGGATGGCAGGATCGGGTCGGAACCGGCAGTGCTTCCTGTCCGTCTTACCTACAGGGATGTCGAGGATGTGTTCCAATTGGAAAATGATTTCTTCAACCTTTAAGGACTCTACATGCGATGTCTCTCACCAAGCAGCTTCTGCGTGGTCAGATGTTCGGCCACCCATCGCGGCGTCCTCTTGGCCTGGTCGTACGACAACGTGTGGTTGGCATAGTAACGCACCTCTGCACCGGTAACCGGGAAACCGAACTTACCGATCTCCTCTTGGACCGCCGGTACTACAGAGACGGACAGCAGAGCTACTAGTATGACCATGGCTGTTTTCTGGCTACACCACATTAAACCAACGTAAGTGTTAATATATAGTGTTGTGTAGCCTGGCTGTGAAGTGTATTCTTACATGTATCTGGACTCGGTTCTTCCACCGTGTCCGGTTTATACCGTTTCATGATCGCTGTACAGACGGCAGCGCTGACGGTGGCGCCGAACACAACACCGCCAACAAAACGGGACATATCGTACTGGATAGTTTTATTAGGTTAACACAAAGCGACGAAAGCAGTATTCACGGTGAACATGTGTGAGTCGGTGTTTTGCTTCCGGTTTCATACCCTGGGACTCAAGGAAATGTGTGATTTCAGAATAAAAGTCCCCACTAAGTGTTTTGGGGAGGAGCTGGCGTTTATCAAGAATACATTTCCCATGAATGGGGCAATGAATAACTAATTATATTAGTATAGAATGGGAAAGTTGTTTCAATTTGATGCTGCAAAAACGGTGACATGTAGTCGTACTTAACCAATGGAGCTTTTACTGATGAATGGGAATTCCACATATGGAAACTTTACTGGGAATGGCTTTGGATTAGAGGACACACATGTGTGTATTAACAACTGTATTAACGAATATCCTGTATGTTAACAACGACATCATAGACCAATGTCTTCCCTTGTAGGCCTACAGCTGGCGTGGACATGCAACAAGGCCTGGGTAGGCTAAAACATGACAAAGGGCTCCAGATAAAGTGATTTGACATTATTTTATTGTTTTATATACAAAAAGATAATGATGCGATAATTATTTTTCTAGAATGATTTTTTGTTTTCAACGGTAGTTGGTAGTTGTGTGTGTATGTATGTGCCTCCTGTGGGCTAGCACTACATTCATTCAATGGTCCTGGCACTGTGGAGAGAGAGAGAGATAGAGAGAGAGAGAGCGAGGGAGAGAAAGAGAGAGAGAGAAAGAGAGAGAGGCACGCACTTACACACACACACAGAGAACATAGCTTCCTCCATTGTTTTCTAAACTAGACTACCTTGCCTCGCCAAAGCCTGGACGTCTTATTTGTCTCTTTCTATTCGAGCCACCACAAAAGATCATCCAAAACCATAATAAAAAAAACAAAAAAAACAAGGGCATATTTAATCATTGTTGCAAATTATATGGTTATGTTACAAGGGTCATTGCTGGTAAAAACAAAAAACAAATAAACCCAATATAAGTCTTGTCTAACTTTAACAGTTATAGCAAGATGAAATGGAAGGGTAGGGAGGGAAATTGTGTTTTTTCTGATGTCTTTTTGGACATATTTCCTCAATCTGTGTCCATATATAGTCATACATCTACAGAAAACAGTTTTTTCATACGTACACAGGAGGAGATTTTTCTTTTTTTAAAACGTGAACCAAAACCAGTTTTCACCATGTCAAGGTTTTCAGTCACAAAGCATGTCTGCTTTCTTTCTTTTTTTTTTGTTCTTTTAAGTTCTTTATAGCATATCGAGAATCAGTAGTACAAGTTTGTCTCGGCCTTCTACAGTTGAGCTAAAACAGCGAAACAAGATACAAGATTTACATTTCACAAAGTCATCCCCATTGTGGTGGACGAAGGACTGGGCTCTGCAAAGACAGCAATGTCCTGATCTGACATTTCACATTTAAAAAAAGGTTTGAACCGATCCGAGCATTAATTCTAATCCCAATAACATTCATTCCATGATGTGGTATCTGAATACAGCATATGCAATACATAAACAAGAACAATCAGTAGAACAACTTGTGTTTCTATCACAGACCAACTTTTTTTGCTGTCCTTTGTTTTACATGTAAAGAAATGTCATTAAAATCAGGACTCGGCCGGCGTTACACACCCTGTTCCACCACAGAGAAGTGAAGGAGGAGTCGGGTCCGACTGCTGTGATGTCACTGACCACTCCCTCTCTCCTCCCCTCAGGAAACAGCACTTTATTAATAAGACCCCTTGACAAATACCTGGGAAACCCCTTGAAACCCATGTCCAATGAATACCATCAGTCGGCGTTGGTGGTTGAAGACATATTTATGGATATTTGGAAACACTCAAAAATGTGTTTGTGTGTATATGTGTCTTGAGTTTATTTATACTGTCTGGCTTTACACTTTTGTGTAGTTCTTCAATTAATGATTCAGAAAAAAATCTACCAAATACAGCAAGACAAAAAAATGTATTTAATTTAAAAAGTGTGTTATACATACAATGTATAACAACATAAATGACTCTATGGTCATGAAGGTAGAATGTGTCCTTCTAAAGCATCTAAAGGAATTAAAGTAACAATGAATCCAGACAAACCAGAGCCCAGTAGCAGATGGTAGGCGAGGGAAGAGGGTTTCACATTGTCAAGAGGTGCATTATGGGAATTAAACCAACAATCCATAATTCATCCACACGGCTTGGTCATGCCACTTAAAATTAAATAGGCTTGACTAGAAACACGGTTCACCTTTAAATTCTCATAATTACAGCAATAGTCCTGATGTCAATCATCATCCCAGTGTCATGGATCATAAGAAAAGAAAAAACAATGGACTTTTCACTGACATTTCAGATGACGCGAGTGCCTTGTTGTTCGAGTAGTAAACACCGTGCCCCACGCAACCAATTGTAGATTTAATTCACTCCGTAGACACCAGTTTGCAGGATGAGGTTACTGTTGGTTTTTGATATAATACACAGGTCAGTTAGTTCAAATGTTTGAAATATGTTGCTACTGCATCACTTGTCGGAAGAATGGAAGCATAACGTGCCAGGCTAACAAGCTAACCAAGCAACCCATGTCCATTGTTTGAACCAGCAGGGAAAACGTCATATTCCGCCCCAATGCCCGTTTAGGCCCGGAAGCAACCAGCTATGTTTGCCCGGACACTTTGATAACGTTTCCAATGCTAAATTTAGTTGTAGATTGCAGATGGAAATCATCCCACAACTAAATACAGAGGAACAGCTGTTGTTTCAAGCTAGCTGTGTATCCCGAGTGCCTTTCCAGCCTATGTATAAGCTGTTGTGAAGTATATATCTACATCTGCAGCATTTCAAAAGCCTCAATTGGAATTCAAATCTTGTTTATTAACATTTGAAACTTATCGACTGCTCTATAGTACCGTTTCCTGTCCACTATGGTGCTCCTGAGCACAACATTTCTGCCCGTCAAGATTTAAATGAGGTAATAGGTTCCTGAAACACCTGCCATCAAACTCAGTAAGTTAGTCTGTTTGCTGATGACATCTGTCTGTATGTCTCACTGTTCACTCACTCACTGTTTGTCTACATAAAGAGATGTATACTGGCTGGGTGCTGTTATATGTCTCAAAAGCACACATTCAGGTAAAATAAATTAATTCTGATTCAGTATTATCTTTCTTACTCTGAAACCTATTGACATAAGTGACTCTGAGAGAAGGGTTTCTTTTCTTAAAAATCAAACAACGTTGTTAAATTGCAATTTGACAAACAAATGCATGTTGAAATGGTTGAGCTAATGACGCTACTTGTTTCCGTCAGTCAATTGTAAATCAAGGTCATTTACAAATTCAACCTTTAAACGCAGGCAGATACATTGGCAAACTTTTTTTCTCGGCTACGAATTATTAGTGTAGAAGAAGGGTAAAGGGGGGAAAGTGAAGAAGAAAGAGTGAGATGAGGGGAGTGAAAAGGGTTTTAAAAACGGAGGCACCAACAATTTTAAGTAAAGACAAAGACATGGTGAGCAGAGAAGTTTCTGGTGGGATACTGCATTGCATGTTGCATCTTGCAAATTAAAGTCACTTCTGGAATTAACAAAGCTATGAGGCCACTTCCTAAAGCTTTTGGCAAAGAGGGGTTTCAAACCGAAGCATTCACACAATTTTGGCAAAGTGGGTTTTGGTAGTTAAAAACATTTTTTCTGAAGCAAATCATTTTGGTAGCCTTACTTTTTGGGATCAATAAGGTACATTGGAATTTTGGTAAATAAACAGCAACATTGGCCTACTCATTTTTGGGGACATTTCATGGGAAAATTATTTTCCCATGAAATAAAGTTATTGTTGTGTATGCTCTACATGTTTATATATACAGGATGTGCCCTATACAGATATTTGTCCAGACATTATATCTGTTCACCTAGATATTCATCTAGATGTATGGCTGATGTTAAGGGATCCACTGCTTGGCAGAACTGGACAACAATATTGAAGGTGCCTCCTGTATTTTCTCTGACATCCATTTTTCTTTTTTTGAGACAAGATAGAGACCCACAGGATGTGAAAGAGTGGGAGAAGTAAAAGGAAGAGAGGAAGAAAGACAAACCAAGAGAGAGACATCGCAGGGACAGTGAACCTCCTCCTCCCCGGTGGCGCATGAACACCCGTGTGTGTGGGTACTGACATGATCTTAACAGCGCCCCCCAGTGGCAGTCAACAAATACATCGCACCAACACCCTGGTGGGGTATTCTGAGGACATTGATCTTAACAGCACTCCCTCCATGGCAGTCAACAAATGCATCAATAATCTATGGCACTATACGATTTGAATATAAAAATAGTGGTTTCAAAACGCTGGCTGGTGAATTGATATTCATTGCAGTTTAACCAGACATGTAGAAGGAATGCATCGATTAACTAAGAATTAATTAGTTAAAGATATGGCACAGTTTTATAGCACATATGAAGTGACAATGGAGTTGCTTGGTGTTCACTGGATGACTTGATTATAATGTGTAATGTGTTCATCTGATGACGATCGACTGTGATCCCAGATATAGACGATCAAGATATCAGTCTTGTAGAAAATATGAGGTGTACAATTATTTCCCTGCACTTATGTTGTCTCGTTTGGAAAATCGTTATATAAAGTTAATAAGACAGCCTGGATTCGAAAAGGAAATAATGATTGAATAGGGCTGTAACGTCAAGTCAAAAAAGTATATAATTCAATACATTTGTATTGAATTTTAAAATGGCTTTGCCTATTCTAATTTCCTATGGTGTCTTGCCTTCATTCTTCTGCCTCAATTCAGGCCTATCAGACAAGCAAAGACTATGTTCTCGACTGCTTAATGACACAGCCGAGAATACAATACTGTGAGGTGTCCATGCAGAAGACGAAAGAGATTTCAACGTCCCACAGCGAGCAGAAAAAAGAGAAGAAGAAGAAGAAGAAGATTCTGGAAAGGTGATGACGAAGAGGGTAAGAAGCAAGAATGGAGACAGAGAGCGATGTGGGGGGTTCTCATCAGAAGAGAGCAGCTAGTCTAGTCAAGGGAACAATGTCTAGAAATAGGATCAACAATTCAGTTAATCGGTAAATAACTATTTACAAGGGCCATGGTTCCAGAATGGTCTATGCAACAGCACCACACTGAGGCAAACGGCGGTAACTGCAAGGGATAAAAAAATAAACAGGCCCTCAGCCGACTTGAGAATGCAGCGCTCCCATGTTTATCATCCCCGTAAGTTACCGCCTGTTTCAGTTAATCTTTTCTGTCGTAGTGGGGAAACATTGACCGGGCAGCACATCGTTCATTAAAACCTTTTGGACACATTATGTATACCCTAATTATATACTGTAAAATCTACAAAAAAAAAAAAAAGGTACAATAAAATATGTTTACTACAAGTCGTCAACACAACTAATAAAATATAGAAACAGGACTTAAAAGACGTAGAAAAAGTCATCTGAGGTATATCTGTGTGTTTTGAGGTGATTTGTGGTTGATGAGCAGTAATCGTTCGACTTTTTTTCTATATTTTTTCCATTTAGTAATTTATTATTATTATTATTATTATTATTATTATTATTACTATTATTATTATGATCAATGTTGTTTTCTGTCACACATTCTCTCCACTGGCGTCACCACCCTTGTTGTCCCTGACGTTGTTTGAATGTTTTGACACGTGTGGTTCTCAAACGCAACCCCCCCCTCCCCACATTTCTGCTAACCTCACAGAGGGTGGGGGAGAGGGAGACAGAGAGAGACAGAGACAGAGAGAGAGACAGAGAGAGAGAGAGAGAAGAGTTGTTGCATGTGTTCAATGCACTGAAAGTAAAAATCACTACTAATAAAAAAACAGAATATACAGAAATATATTCATCTTTGAGTTTTTAAATCATCAACAGCAGCATGTTGGACATTCACGGTTCTGTGTATGGCATCACAGAAGGACAAAAAACACAGTCGGCTCTGAAGCCGCATGAAAGAAAGTGAAAACAAAAAGACAACATCATAGTTCCTCAGTTTGCTTGGTTTGTTTTCAGTTCTTATTGTCATATATTGAGGGATAAGTGTGTGTGTGTAGACGTGTGTGTGTGTGTGTGTTACGTTCTGAGCTGTGTGTGGCCTGTTTCCAAGGCAACAGACAGCCTGGTTTTGGTCCCGGGTGGACATACAGAGCAACAAAAGAGAATCGCAGAGAAGGGGTACGCGAGGAAGGAACCAGCGACCTTTAACGCTGAACTCTGAACCCCCTGACCCTGGACTCTTCCCCCCTCATCTGCTCTGAGTATGAACTGAATCCCACAGGTCAAACACACAACATGACCCTGAAATGGAGATGTGTTGGATAGAACTGGCCAGGGCTGCGAGGCCAGAAACTCCACCAATGTCACACGGCTGGAGAGAGGGGGAGAATGAAACCAGGGCGGCCATTTCTGAACATCGGCGGTCTCAAGGTCGTACGGGGAGTTTGTGGCGTTGCAATTTGGCCTGCGGGGAATTGGAAAAGTTGACCTTGAAGGTGACGGATCATTCGCTGGCCAATTAATATCAATAGTAAGAAAACGCCACGAGAAACAAGGCTTTTGAAAAAAAACTCAAACAAAACTCATTATAAACTCATACATCATACACATTCACGCGCACACACACGCACACACACACATTCACGGAGACACAGACAACACATAGGTTGACAGAGACAGTCAGACGCGGACCTGAATGCATATGTGGATGCATTAAAAGGTCTTTGCACCTTTTGCTAGGGGAACTAGTGTTTCAGCCCCCTGGTATGGGCACCTTGCAAATGTACATGTTTCAGGACAGCTGACAGGCACGTCAGAGACGAGCCTCGCTCTCTTGCGGCCACTCGGGTCTTTCCTCCTCTCCCAAATCCACCCCCCACCACCCTCCTCCACGCACCCCCTTGTCCTCGGTAGACCTGGTTACCTGAGAAGTTCATTGCCGTGCCAACCCAAATGCTGAGGTTGGGCGTTTGTTTTTTGTTGGAGTACCCGTTGGTTCCGAAGGTATGTATTGTGTGTATAGCGCCAGCAGACTGAGAAAAAAGGTCCGATTGAAGGTGTAAAAATAAAAAACAAAGTGTGTTGTTGATATTTATGTTTGTGTATGTGTCTGTGTGTGTGTGTATGTGTGTGTGTGTGTGTGCATGTAACAGTCGTGTTCCTACAAGGATTTTTGCAGCATTGTCGTAAAATCATCCAACACTTGGTGGTAGGTGGTTGCTAGGTGACACAGAAGGTAGACTGCTTTGCAGGCAGGCGAATGTGTTATCGTGTAACCTGCTTAGTATTTTCTTCCTGCTGCCAAAATTCAGCTCCAGCTCTGAAGAATTGGACAAGGAAGATGGAATACCAGAGAAAACCGTTTTTAAAAAAGTCCATAAACGATCAAAAAACAAAAGGTTTGTCACTGAGGTTCCTAGAGAAAGATCATTCACTCAGTCGGACCCATATTGACGTGGTGTGTGTGTGCGTGTGTGTGTGTCTGTGCTGCATGCTAAAAATACACAAATGACTACTGAACTCTTTAAACTAAGACGTGTGCTGGTAGTATTGTTTCGAAAGATAGAAAGAGACAGATGGAGAGAGAGAGAGATCGCACCCATAGCAAAGGTTAAGCAGCAGCTGCATTCATGTGGTACGTCGGCCTAAAAAATAGTAAAATTCCACTGAGAAAGTATAGTGTGTGTGTTTTGTTGTGCATTTATATCTGTGTGTGTGTGTGTTGTTCGTCTAGCTTAGTCACGCAGTCAGCTGCTGTCAGGAGTTGAGGTGTACTCCGGGGAATTCTGGGTAACGTCAGGTCTCCAAAAAAGAAAAATGGGGGAAAAAAATTGAAAAGGTCAAAGGTTGCTGTGTCTTTGTCAAGTGTCTGAGTGATCATATGCTGGACTCTTTGGGGGGTAGGTCCACGTTGGTGACCATGGGAACGGGGGAGACCGTGGAGACCAGCAGGGCGTGGTTCTCAGAGGTAGGCGGGGTTATGGTGACGTGGAGGCGGCGTATCTGCGAGATGCGCTCCTCCACGCAGCCGGCCGACAGGCGCGCCTCTGCGTCGTGGTCCCAGCACTCCTCCACCGTCTCACACATCAGGCCCAGGCCCTGCACCATGGGGAAGGACAGTGTGTTAGATGAGAGGGAGAGAGACTGGGATACAGAGAGATAGAAATATATAGAGATAGACAGTGATATATGGAGATGGAGACAGAAATATATAGAGATAGACAGTAATATATAGAGATGGAGACAGAAATATATAGCGATAGACAGTAATATATAGAGATGGAGACAGAAATATGAAGAGATAGAGACAAATATAGAGATAGAGATAGAAATATATAGAGAGACATAGAAATATATAGAGATGGAGACAGAAATATATAGAGATAGACAGTAATATATAGAGATGGAGACAGAAATATGAAGAGATAGAGACAAATATAGAGATAGAGATAGAAATATAGAGATACAGTAATATATAGAGATG
>OMKP01023425.1:0-13536 GCA_900302375.1 Bathygadus melanobranchus
CGCGGCCTCAAGTACGACAACTCGGACCTGTACTCGCCGGCCGCCTCCACGCCCTCCACCTGCCGCCCGCTGAGCTCGGTGGAGCCGGCCACGGTGCCCTCCGTCCCCGAGGCGCACAGCCTGTACGTCACGCTCATCCTGTCCGAGTCCGTCATGAACCTCTTCCGCGACTGCAACTTCGACAGCTGCTGCGTGTGCGTGTGCAACATGAACATCCGCGGCGCCGACGTGGGCGTGTACCTCAGCGACCACGGCGAGGCGCAGTTCCCGTGCACGTGCGGCTTCAGCGCCGTGTCCAACCGCCGCTTCGGCCAGTCGGCGGGGCTCTTCCTGGAGGACGAGCTGGACGTGGTGGGGAGGGGCTCGGACTCGGGCCGCGACACGGAGAAGCGGTACGAGGAGCTGCGCGCCGCCTCCCTCCACCGCGGCGGCAGTCTGAAGGAGAAGCCCCCAGATGAGCTGGTGCTGCTGCTGCAGGACCAGTGCACCAACCCCTTCGCCCCCGTGGCCGGCGTGGAGCTGCAGCCCAAGCCGCCGGGCCCGCTGGCTCGGCCCTTCCTGCGCGTGGAGGAGCGCGACTGTTACAACGACTGCTACATGGCGCTGGAGCACGGCCGGCAGTTCATGGACAACATGTCTGGAGGGAAAGTCGACGAGGCGCTGGTGAAAAGCACCTGTCTCCACCAATGGCCAAAACATAAATGTAAGTTAACATGTTCTTTTTGGGTCAGTGTTCTTTCTTTTATCTGTGTACAATTTGCGCTTTCTCCTCGCTGCGTGTCTCCCGTCGCGCCGAGCCTCGGAGGCGCCGTGGCCTCCGACCTCTAACCCCTCCTCCCCTCCCACAGCGGCGGACATGAACAAGCTGTTCTCCCCTGACGTGCTGCGGGTGCTGCTGGCCCTGCAGCCTGTGCTGCAGGACACCATCCAGAAGAAGAGGAGCGTGCGCTCGTGGGGCGTCCAGGGACCCCTCACCTGGCAGCAGTTCCACAAGATGGCCGGAAGGGGATCCTACGGTAGGCTCTGGTGCTTGCTTTAACCCAAGCAGGATAATGTCGTGGTTCACGATAGGAATTGGCTGTGCAGCAGGCTGGTTGTATTTATCTAGCGATTACTTTCTCAGCTGTCACGTTCTACTGAAGTCTAAAGGGTTCCATCCCAAGGTGGGTTATAGTTATAGTTATGGACCCTCTGCTCACTTCCAACTGTTGTGCTCTGCCTCAGGAGAGTCGTTGTCATGGTATGGTGTAGGTGCATGAAACTGCACCTTAAATAATCGTTAGCACCTCCTCGAAAGTGGAACACGTCCATATAGAAACCCACAGGGAGTTAGGATTTATTCCTTGGCGTAATAATAATACACTTTTTGTTTTACCTGACTCAAACGTTTCAAACATGACTCAAACACTCTAAACCGTAAATGAAAGCTTTTAATACCTACAACATTGTATTGTAGCTGTATTAGACTGAAGCACTCTTTAATCCTTCTGTTGTTCTTCAGGCACGGATGAGTCTCCCGAGCCGTTGCCCATCCCCACCTTCCTGGTGGGCTACGAGTACGACTTTGTGGTGCTGTCCCCGTTCGGCCTGCCTTACTGGGAGAAGCTTCTCCTGGACCCCTTCGGCTCCCAGCGGGACCTGGGCTACGTGGTCATCTGTCCGGACAACGATGCGCTGCTCCGCGGAGCCAAGACCTTCTTCAAGGACCTCACTGCTATATACGAGGTACACAGCCGTCTGGTGCAACACCTGCCGTTCTCACGCCCCTAGTCCATAATGGTGTCCTGTAATGAATGGCTCTTCATGACTTGGTTGTTGGGTGTCTGTGTTGTTCACCAGGCGTGCCAGCTGGGCCAGCACAGGCCCATCTGTAAGACGTACGCGGAGGGGATCGTGAAGGTGGGCTCGGCCGAGGGACGGTGTGCCACCGAACAGCCCCTCAGCGACTGGTTCCTCAAGATGACTGCCAGAGACGGGAACAACGACGCTTTCAACAAGCTCAAACTTTTCGCCCAAGTGTGCCGCTATGATCTAGGTACAAACCTTTCTCAATAGTCCCCAATGAACTAGTTCGTTGGGTGGGGGGTTGGTCACATGGCATATTCAAAATGCTTAACTTTCTGTTTTTCTGCCCTTTTTTCCAGCTCCATACCTGTCGGGCCAGTCCCTAGACGGCTCACTGTTGTCCCAGCGCAGTCCGGCCCCGCCCGCCTCATCCCACACTCCCAGTAGCTCCTCCAGCAACTCCTCAGGTCCCCCATGCACCAACACTACCAGCTCCAGCACCGGTGCTGCTGCCACCCCCACCTCCCAGCCTGCCCAGGTCAACAGCACCCCTTCCTCTTCCTCCTCATCCTCATCCTCCTCCGCCTCAGGCCCCCAGAACGTTGGGGGGATGGCCTCGGCCAAACCTAGCTCTTACACCCCGTTCGGGGCCACGGGTATACAGGGAAGCGCCTCTCAGAACGGGCCCCAACTGACGCCCCAGGGGCCAGCGTGTCCCGGGGAGAATGGCCCCACCGCAAACCAGCCTCAGGTCCCCGCCGAAACCCCAGCCGAGAGGTAGGTGGTCACGATGTAATGGCAAAGATTCCCACCAGCCACCTCTGTGCATGATTCCAGAACCCACCTCGCTAACTTCTCTGCGGTGTTTCTCCAGCACAATGGACCGGGACAAGGTGGGCAAGCCGACGGACGGTGAGTCGCACGCCATCTCGTACCCACCCGCCATCGTGGTCTACATCGTGGACCCTTTCAGCTACGAGGACGCCGACCGCGAGGCCCGGTCCAGCGTCTACACCCTGGGCCTGCTACGCTGCTACCTGGAGATGCTGCAGTTCCTCCCGCCACACATCAGGAACGCGCTCTCTGTGCAGGTACCAACGAAGAAGGTTCCTCACAGCTGATGTTGGTAGCCAGCTTGTCGATTACTTTATTCAGAGCAAGTTGACTTGGCAAAGCTGTCTGGGAAGTTTATTACCCATTTGATAATCATGATATAGAGGTGATGGTGGCTTATCTTGTTGAGTTTATTTTGTGAGAGGTTTATTTTGGAATCGCCACATCTCTAGGAAAGCATTTCAGTTTCATAACCATAACACTCGTCATATTATTTGTTTATATCCATGCATCAAATCTCCAACCACTTTTAAAAACACTCTCCCAGCTAAAGAATATATATATTTTCCTCCCTGTTTCCAGATCGTTCCATGCCAGTACCTGTTGCAGCCCGTGCAGAGTGGAGAGCGCCACCTCTACGCCCAGCATCTCAAGTCCCTGGCCTTCTCTGTCTTCACCCAGTGTCGACGCCCACTGCCTGGCTCCACCCACTTCAAGGCCCTGACCGGCTTCGGCCCCGGGCTGGCCATCGACACAGCACTCAAGAGCCCAGAGGTAACCGCTAGGGCTGTTGTTGTGGTGTAGCAGGCTGTTTGTATATATTTAGCTGTAAGTTAACTGTCAAGGATAATATTTCAGACCTTTCAAACAGCCGTGGTTTCGGGAGCTTTACCAGGCTAAGCATGCCTATCCATAGACAAATAAAGGCAAAATACCACTTGCTTAAAGGGATCTAAAGGATGCTAGCGAATTGGGATTGACCAGATGAGAAATATACTTAATAACCAAGCTCATCACCAAAGCAGCCTGTATTCATGTCTCAGCCCGGTTTGTTCTTTGTGTCTCATAATCTACTGTAGCGTTGGTTTGTTTGTGTGGCACGCGCTGAACTATAACCACTTTTTCCCCTCCTGCGTTGCAGAGGCCGGAGTGCGTGCGTCTATACACACCGCCCTTCATCCTGGCGCCCATCAAAGACAAACAGACAGAGCTGGGCGAGACGTTCGGCGAGGCGTCGCAGAAGTACAACGTGTTGTTCGTGGGCTACTGCCTGTCCCACGACCAGCGATGGCTGCTGGCATCCTGCACGGACCAGCACGGCGAGCTCCTGGAGACCTGCATCATTAACATCGACGTCCCCAACAGGTACACACACGCGCATCTCTGTGCGCGGCCGCTGTGTAAACACACGTGGGACTCTTCAGTTCCGTAAGCAGTAGGACGAACGCGCGTACACATGCAGGTCTTTACTGGTCTAAGCGGTGGTGTTTTGGTGCAGGGCTCGGAGGAAAAAGGGCTCGGCCAGGCGGGTGGGCTTGCAGAAGCTGTGGGACTGGTGTCTCGACCTGGTGCAGGTGACGTCACTGCCCTGGAGGGTTGTGATCGGACGACTGGGCAGGGTGGGCCACGGAGAGCTGAGAGGTAATGTAACACGCAGTTGAACATTAGAATGGGATCACGTAAAGTGATTTCATTTTTATTTATTTGTTTTGTGCTCACTCCCTCACCAACGTGCGTGTTGTGGCTTCCTGTGTTGCAGACTGGAGCATTCTGCTGAGCAGGAGAAACTTGCAGTCGCTCAGCAAGCGTTTGAAGGAGACCTGCAGGATGTGTGGCATCTCTGCTGCAGACACTCCCAGCATCCTCAGTGCCTGCCTGGTCGCCATGGAGCCGCAAGGCTCCTTTGTCATCATGCCAGGTAAACGCCAACGGAAAGCTACACGGACACTCTGTGAATGCCGTCTATTGGCGATCGCAGTCGGTCAGAGTCATGGCTAAACCGTATTCGGCTCCTCCCTCCCTCTGTCTCAGACTCCGTGTCGACGGGATCGGTGTTCGGCACGCTGAACATGCAGACGCCGCAACTGAGCACGCCGCAGGACACGTCGTGCACGCACATCCTGGTGTTCCCCACGTCGGCCGTGGTGCAGGTGAACACCAACACCACGGAGCCCATCGAACTCAGCTTCAACCCCATCAACCCCGGTGAGTGGCGGCCACAGTGTGTCCAGGGCTCTGGCCCCGGCTTTTTCCATGCCAGGAACGTCGTTGGCGGCTCGACAGTTCGACAGTCTGCTCGGTTCAGGGCATCGTTTTCTGTCACCGTTGCCACAGATGTTGAAATGTAAATACAGCGGTTCATGGGCGTGCTACCGTGGTTGAATCCAAGTCGCGTCTTCCGTGTGAAATGGCACAAAGGCCAACACAAAGGTCTACATAATAACCGTGCTTTTAATTCCAGATGGGTCGGAAGGGATGAGCTTCTTGGAGCTGTTTGTCAACGACATGGACCCCGACCTCATCAACATCCTGCCCAACTCGCCCACCACCTCCCCGGTACACTCCCCCGGGTCCCACTACCACCAGGGAGGGGACGGCGGCAAGGTCAGCATTCATACCCGGCACCCCGATCCCTCTAGTGTTGGAAAGCAGTCTTGTACGGTGTTCTCCTTACATGGATGGCTGTCATTCACCCAGCTCTGCGTCGGATGCCGATTATAAAACTGCTCTCAATGTGGAGTATGTTAGAGAAAGAACATGATTTTGAAAATACCGCCGTTCATGGCAATGTTATCTGAAACTATATACTCTGGAACTAGACACTTACTAGACACTCCTATTTTTTCCTCCTACCTGTTTTTCCAGAAGGTTCTTTTTGTATAATATGATCATAAAAACACTTCATTTCAGTGAAAGTGACTATTAGAAATGCTGTAGGATACATCACAACTGCTTCCTAAACCATGTTATCAACGGTGGTGGTTATTGTTGTTTTCTATTGCAGGGCCATAACACAGACCGCATGGAGTCCCACGAGGAAGCCCTCAACATCCTGCAGCAGCCCATGGCTCTGGGATACTTCATCTCCACAGCCAAGGCTGGACCCCTCCCAGACTGGTTCTGGTCCGCCTGCCCACAAGCCAAGAACCAGTGCCCACTCTTCCTCAAGGTAGCTTAGCCTAGAGCTTATCCGCACACGCCTGCGCACGATATGTTATGCATGTCTTTGCTAGTGTCATGGAACCCGCGAGGAAGTGCTGTGCGGTCAGATCTGTGAAGGAGGAGCAGGTGAAGAGATTCTTTCTGACCTCTCATCCCTCTCTCTCTCCCAGGCGTCCTTGCATCTGCATGTCTCTTCTGTCCAGTCAGACGAGCTCCTTCACAGCAAACACTCCCATCCGCTCGACTCCAACCACACTTCTGATGTGCTCAGGTGAGGCGCCGAGGATTTGCATATTAAAATGAACTGCGATAGCACCCGTGTTTGTTTTTGGGTTTGTTATAAAAGCTTTGTTCCCGTTCATCCAGTTCGTGGGAATTAATCTAAACAACTCCTTGTTCTCGTTTGGCACCGACAGATTCGTGCTGGAGCAGTACAACGCCCTCTCCTGGCTGACGTGCGACCCTGCAACGCAAGACCGGCGCTCGTGCCTGCCTGTTCACTTTGTGGTGCTCAACCAGCTGTATAACTTTATCATGAACATGCTCTGAACTCCATGAGCCACGGGATCCAGTGGCTACCGTGGAAGAGGATCACCGTTCAACTGAAAATCATGGATTTCTTTTTTTGTTGTGCATATAACAAAAAAAAAAAATAAGGGATCCTGCCAGGCTCTGGCAAGAAGTGACCCCTCGCTCCACCACGGAGAAGGTGGAGCACGCAGAGAGAGAGAGCGGGAGGGAGGACGGCGTCTCTTCGTACGGGCGTCGCCAACGCAACCACGACTGACCGGCCTTTTCAATCAAGCCAATGCCAAGAATTCATTTTAGCATTTCGGATGATCAAGGGACTTTTCATAAAGGAGAATAAATTGTCTTTTTAATGACTGTAGATTGCAATCTATGAAATTTTATCCTAATGAAATGCCTGCATATATTATTTATTGTAAGTTTTTAAATGTGGAATTTTTAATGCTTAATATCTTTTATATATTACAAATCCTAGAGGGTGTGTACATTGCCATCTCACTGTAAAGGAATTGGTTTCGAAAAAGTGGGTTTCTCAATTACAGTTACGGAAAAAGCAGCTGTTAAGTGGCTTTGCTGTAGATTGCTTGTAGAGTATTATTTTTCCAGAGGGTACGTACCTTTTTATTGCCATGCTGTAAAAATGAAGTAGGCTGGCCCGGGCATTTGTGTCCCACCCAACGAGTGGAGGAGACTTACCTCTCTGTGCTATTGGTGCCAGAGTCTCTCGCACAGTCAACTCAACAAGCTCTGACAAAGAGGAGGAAAAGGTACATTGTCAGATTATATATTTTATATAACAGATTTAGGTAATTTTGTGTGTGTGTGTGTGTGCGTGTGCGTGTGTGTATATGTGTAAATATAATTGTGTGCCGCTACTGATGGTGCAGCTTCAGTTTTAGGAATAAAGTGCGTCTACGTAAGTGGATGGTCATTTATTGTATGTAGTGTTATTTTTAAAAGATTGATCCTGTAGTTGACACATCTCCTTGAACGATCGTTTAAGGACTTTGGGCTTCATGAGGGACTGGTCCTTCCCTGCACGAAAAAAGATTGAGCCCCAATTTAAAATGGAATTTGCTAATTCAGAGGAACATGGCATAGCCATGGCTCATCCAATCACAGCATTATATCCTGCTTAATTGAATCCAATTAAAGAGTAGCTCCATTTGGGTTAAATGGTTTATTCAAGAGCTAGTAGAACAGTTCAGAACATTTCACTGTTTCATGTCGGTTGCCATGACATAATTATTTGCCAAGCCAGTGCCAAAACCAGTCATTTGGGAATGCCTGTTATTTTGGTATGCATCAAGGAACAACCATGATATATGGGCAGTGAAAGTAGACAAAAATGTGATAAACCGACTGTTTCGAATAAGTACCGGGGTCATCACCCCTACTCCTCTAGTCCGCATCTCCGTCCCGGGGCATTACCTGGGCCAGAGGGATGAGCGCACCCCCTACTGGCCGTCCAGCACCTCTGCTCCTCTAGTCCGCAACTCCGTTCCGTGGCATTACCTAGGCCAGAGGGATGAGCACCCCCTACTGGCCCTCTAGCACCTCTACGTGTCCCAGCTGGTCACATCCAACGTTGAACCAGCCCTGCGTAGCCTCCAGAGAAACCAGCATTGTAGACAGGTAGTTAAGGTGCTCGATGCTATATTAAACCTCGAGGAAAACTCAATATAGCATCACGTCCATCACGTAACCCACATTAATCTCGGCTCTATATATTGTTAATGGAATTCAAATGACAAGGTTTTAGCAGCTTAATGAGATTAGCGCGAGCCGTTGGGAGCAGTTAATGGCCTTTTCCTGGTGTGGCTAAGTAACGTTGACTAATTGACCAGGAGCCCCAGCTGACACTGGCTTAGGCAACAGGTGGCTGTCCGTGTAATGGACTCCCACTATACGAGCGCATCATGCCGCTCAACTGGGATTTAGAATACATAAGTAGGTTGTCAACAACTCAGAGTCATTGTTGTTGTTAGTCATCACCGCATCGAATGCATTAATGCACGTTGTTTGTTTTACTTATTTCCCAATCATCAAGTTCATATTTAGTGATTGTGTGTAGTTTAGGACGTCTAGACATCTCGTTGGAAGCTCAACAACAGGTGAAGTAATTGGGTGACGTACGTGTGTGTGTGTGTGAGAGAGAGAGAGAGAGAGAGAGATGGTGGGGGGTGTACAGTAAACAGATAGGGGAGAGAGAGGGAGACACGGAGGAGCGCAGTGGAAGCATTTACTTTCCTGATTGCATCGTAAGCGATACAGACGCGTTGGAGGAGCTGTCAGTCTCGGGCAACTGAGCTGAAGTGCACAGAGGTTCATATTCTTCAGCTGCTGCATTTTTAAGTGAGTATCTCTTGCTTTTTCACTTGAACTTTTTGGGAGATTACTGTAAGTAAGTAAGCGTAAGACACAAATCTATGGTCTTCAAATTAAAAACTAAACGGCCAAAGGGTGCTAATTGTTCTTTGGTGGGGATTTTATTTTTGTTAAAATGTCACCTGTGCTAAATTATCTCCATGTTCTGGCCAGACGCAACTTTTTTAGATCGATATTTCTGTTCCACTCCCAGCAGAATTTCCAAGGGAAGTGTCTTCTAAACCTTAAGTTAATCTTGACTTTATTAGAAAGGAGCCTTGACTTAATTGGATTGCCTCTTGTGACTGACATTTCACCAGAGTGCGTGTAGTAGTGAATGTAATACACACACAGTTAGTTCACGTCAAACCAGGTACGGCATTCCCATGCTCTACTTGTCTGCCACTCTGCCCTAAAATATAACCAGCTAACTCATGTTTAAGTAAATGGAACAGAAACAATAGGGAGAATCTATGGTGTATGTTTTTACTTGTTTGTATATTGCATGGTGGATTTGACACCCACACATTCCAATGTAAACCTTTTATTGATGACAATGTTCAATGTTGATATGCTGGATTACTGTATTATTATTCATAATATAAATGAATGTTAATGTTCTACTTTGCACGCTACTGTGGGAACTATTTTTCATGCGATTCATTTTAGTGTGTCTGCATCGTTGTGTCCGTTCCGTTCTGTCCCGTCGCGCAAACGACAAACCCCATTCTACGGCATCACTAGTATTTTCTATGTACCTGTTGTTATATGGTGAGGCTGGTAGAGGCTGAGGGATGCACACCAGTTCCTCTGCTGACTATTGCTCACTAACAGCATTACTCATCAGGTGTCCTTGGAACGGATGGTTGCCAAATTCATTGAAGGGATTTAGCACGCAGACGTTCCTCTCGTGATAATCCGTAGTGTCATCAAACAATTTCCATGCTTACAAAATTAAATGTTCTAGGTAACGATAAGACCCTGAAGGAAAATACCCTAACCCTAACTTTGGATCACATCAAATAACATTAACGTTAAGACGTAATAAGCAGATAACAACAACAACATAATAGGTTGCAAAATGGTCCTGAAACTAACTTAAAAAGAGTATTTGCACCTAAAAACTTTACTTTTATCACAGAGGCATCAACTGCATGGTGAATACCATTACTTATTTATTGATCTGGCTCAAATGCATTTGCACTCAAAAGCAATCTGCTTCACTTTCCAGCCCATCTCCTCTCCTGGAGAAAAATACCTGGGTGAATTCAACTAGGCCACCATCTCAGTATGTTTTCAAACAGAGAAGACCCCGAGTCGAATCTCCCCACTCCACAAAGAAGCTTATTAATGCCCCTCCCCTGCGGTCCAAAAAACATTTCCCTGGCTGGTACGTTGTTAACGACTACATTCCCAACATTCCTCACTGTGGGCTTATTACCATAACTGTTATGTTGTGTCCTCCACTGATGTGTTCTCATTCTCTACTAGATTACAACATCCTGCCCAGACAGGAGCTGAGGTCATACTTGTTGTGTTCCCAGCAACCCACTATGGTTGAGCCCACTCAGGTGCATCAGCACCAACATACACACCAGCAGGCCTTTACGCCTCTTCTACACCCCTCTCCGGCCCTCTCGTCAGGCCCATTCTTAATGAGGACCCAACTTAGCAACGTAAGGAGATCTTGCTCTTGTATTGTGGGATAGGATTTGTGTTTAGGGCGTTCGACTCCCAGCCGAAAGGTCCTGGGTTCAATCCCTATTCCCTATGCCTACCTGTAAGCATCCAAGTGCAAGATGCCTAACCCCTACCAGCTCATTAATGACATGTATCTGAATTCACTGTAAATCTCTTTGGGTAAAAGCGACTTTAACCCTTATTTGTCATGCCCCCTATCTCACTTGCATATACCTGCACCAGCCACTAATTCTGCAGGCTCTGGAGTCTCTGTCCAGGACCGACCAGAGAACACAAACCTTTGTCCCCTTCACTGCTTCCCCCAGAACCTCACAAGGCCTCATCCAGCCAAAGGTCAGTCAATACACATTCCTAATACATTTAGGAATATAATGTATGCTACAAATACACATTGGGTAAATCCTGTGTAAGTCACTTGAAAAGCTGCATTCTTTGACATTGTTACATATTTTTCAAGCCAGGGAAATGGGGAGCGATGCATGTTTCCATTGCCTGGCAGATTCATCACCATAAGCAGAGAGTCGAGGTAATGGATTGATCATAAGTTATTGTACAGAACCATGTAGTACAGTTGCTGTATCTGTACTGTCAACATACTGTATATTTGTTGGCTGTTTCTCAACAGAAGACACAGATGAAAGCAGAGCTTCTTTCCGTTAAAAACCTACCCACGGTGACACAAGAAAACAGGCACCTAGCCCATACCTCCCACCCAATTCCAGGTGAGTACAAGCTAAACATTATCATGCTGCAGAATTCCCATCTGTACAATCCTAATGTACGCCTGATAATTTACAGAGCAAGTTTGCATTTCAGAAGCTATCCAAGCTATCTGCAGAAGCTGTCCGTGCAGGATAGTCTAGTAGTTGGCCGTTTGACTCCCAGCCAAAGGCTCTGGGTTCAAACTCTGTCAGCAGTCTACCTGTTGGCATCCTTGTGCAACCTCCTCATTAATGACATGTATCTCAAAAGCATCACTCAAAAGCATCACTGTCACTGTCTTGACTTCCTTGACGAAATGACTAGTAACATAAACAGACAATACCATACAACACAAAAGCAATTCACGCCAATAACTCAACCATTGCATATTCTCCCAGAGGCTTCCCACGGCCAGTCAACCTCATCTTTTAAGAGGATGGCATCTGACTGTGAGAGGAGGACACAGCCCCCCCTGCACCTAGCAGACATACTGAAGCAGGAGGAGGGAACCGAGAAGAAAGAGACAACTCACGCAGAAACATCAGAGTATGATACAAGAGCCACTGTCGGATGCATCGGTCGATACGGCTCCGGCCACAGCTTGGAGTCGAGGAAAAGGGGACTTCAGGAGAGCGAAAGCATGCGTGTTAAAGTCAGGAGGATGAGGCAAGGGGATTTCAGTGAGGACCTGCTTCATCACGGCTGTCCTTTGAGGAAACCGTCTCCGTCCCTGACCACCGCGGACAGTGAGGTGATTTCTTTTTCTCCGTTCAGTGGTGCGCATGATTGTGGCAACGCGAGCCTGGGATTCATGTCCAGCGCAAGGCCTGAGCAGATCTCCTGCCCTGTTGCAGCTCGAAGACCTCTGTGGAGTCTCAACATGGAGCACTTGGAGAGGGGCTTCTCTGTCAATGATTGTGAAAGGAGCAGGATGCCAGAAGTAGAGTGGGGGCACGCAGACTATGAAGGTTGCCATGTCTTCGAAGGGAAGATGTTTCACTCTGTTGAAGTAAGCAGCCCTCAGTATCACCAGCCTTTTCCTGGCTGTTATGCTACTGTGGGCGGAGTCAATCCAAACACCATCTGTCCAACACCTTCCAGATTTGTCCAGCAGAACCAACATGTCTTCAGTGTCCACCAAGATGTGTTTATGATCAAAAACACTAAATTCCAGAACCTGGCAGGACAGCCCATATGACACCATGCACCCTGAGGTCCACATTGATCAGTTTCATACTAAAAGCCCCCTTTACTCCAAAGTATTCAATACAACCGCCTTGTTCAGATGAATGCCTGCCATTTTATATATATATTTTTAAATACCTTTATAATAATGTACTCACTATATTCAAAAGAAACATTTGACCAATATTGAGAAAGTTGTTTTAATGCTCGCAAAAAAAATGTACAATTAAAAGACTCAGATGAATTCACCATCAAAACTGTTAAAAACAGGAACACTTTATTGTAAACTATTGAATCTTCTAATAAATAAACTGGGTTTTCAATATTAAATAACTTCAACAGTGCTAATGTCACAGTCTATATATAGTTGCATAACATTTACTTCCATGAGAAGAAAAAAATAGAATTTGAACCTAGACCTTCAACTTACTGAACATAGAAATAAAAAAGTAAAGCATGACTCTTCTATCTCTGCGAAGCGTCATTAACTCTGAGTTAGACATTAGTTGTATTTTACAGACACTGGCCTTATGTTCAGGATGCTAGTGGCTACAATTCACTTGTGGTTTATAATCAATAAAAATCGTTGATACAAAATAATTCCTTTCTAAGAAAGAATTTCCTAATTTAAAATAACAGACATCGCTCAAAGCAGTGTCATTGCTTAGCCTTCCTTGTCACATCTCTCCTGTACGAATACAATCATGATATGGGCGAAGAAAAAACAAACAAACAATCTATTCCTTAGAACTATGAACGCACATGAATTGAAAACATGGGCCACTGAGCTTCATAGGAACATGAATCACAAGATCAGGGACTTCACACCACATCCATGCCCAGGCCTCTGGCCACCTCGGTCAGGGCCTGCACTGCCCCCGACGTGGCGCTGGAGTCACACTCCTCCAGGAGCAGGCCACCGGGCTCGTCCTCGATGTGGGGGATGCTGTTCATCACGCAGTACACCGGGGAGTCACTCCCCCGGGGGCTGGGCTGGGAGGACACGTCCTCACCGCCGGACACCTCCGACGAGGAGCAGCTGCCGGAGGAGGAGCAGCAGGAGGAGGACGGGGAGGTGGAGCCTGCTGGAGGACAGGTGTGGCTCCTCTCGGGGCCTCTGGAGGTCTGCTTGGCCCGGGGGCCGGGGCCCCTGCGGTGGATCTGCCGCTTCTTCTCCATGTTCTTCATGATCTCCTGGGTCACCTCCACCGTCTCGAAGCGCACCATGTTGAGCGTCAGGTAGCCGTCCTCGTTCTCCTTATACCTGGGGGG
>OMKP01023426.1:10994-23641 GCA_900302375.1 Bathygadus melanobranchus
GGGGGGGGGGGGGGATGCTTGTAATATACGAGTCGCTTGATTCAATGTTTGATGTTCAAACATGACAGTTAAAAAATTATGACCTTTAGATTTACATCGGCTCAGAAATAGTTGATAATAGTATTTTGTTGAAGGGTCATTCCACAGTTTCCAAGTTTATGGGCAGTTTTATGAGATACCTTTTCAGGAATAGAGATTATAAAATTCCTAAAGTTTCCTTTAAAGCATATCTTCATTTGCTCATAAGTACTGTCACTAAATACAAAGTATGTCTGGACTAAGTACAGTTGGCACCATTTTGGATTTAGATATAAAAGGGGATTCAAGTGTCAAGGAGGCCATCAGCGACATGGGATGAAATGTATTATTTTGCATCTTCCAACATATCCAAACACGTTAGAAACACTGACAATGGCTTGTTGCAGTTATTGCCACCCCTGTTTACTTTGGGTTCGTATCGTTTCACCTGTCATACAGACGTTCATCACTACACGAATGAATCTTGAATAGTTGGCGTTTCCTGAACCTGAAGCAAACATCTCGATGATGCGCCAAAGGCCAAGTCACACCCAGTTGAGATTTGAAGTTTCGATTCTAATCAAATGTCCAGTGTTGCAAATAAGACAACTGTTTATATGCAACCTTAGGATGGGCTAGAACGCGTGTTGTCCTTTATTGCATTTGGTGTGAATTTACAGCTGGGGTGACATATGGACACGGGCAGGTGGAGGAGTAACCCAATTTAGCTTGCATGCACCAGCCGAGGGATGTACTGTAGCAGAAAGCTAAGTAGCTAGCTAGCACACATGCCTGCCTTGCACGGTTAGCCAACTAGCTTGTTAGCGCATTTGGCTTAATGAATACATTAGCTCAGTATTTCCCAATAAGTGTCAACACAGTCATCTCCGAGACACCTGCCAGCTGACAACATCCAAGCACAAGCAGCGCACCCCTTGTCGCCCGCGGAGTGACCCATTTGAGTGTAAACAGTTAGCACCACAGCTAGTGTAGATACCTTTGTCTCCCGGATGTCTTGCTTTCCTCCTTCGGGGTACCACTCCACGCGCACAAATCCCCGTCCGAGAGGCCGACTCCGGGCGTCCGCGGCACTCTCGGTATCCGAGCTACACGGGACACGTCCGCCTCCACCCCCGCCACCGCCGCCTCTCCCCCCGCCGTCGTCGATGTCCGAATCTGAAATTAACTCCTCTTCCCCGTGAATCATCCGCACAAGGCCGAACCGAACGGAACCGCGATGCCGCCCAGAAACCAAATCGTGAGAGAAAAGCAGCCGCTGCGAACCGTCCGCGGTGGGAGACAGCGCCATGGACGCCGGTTCTGAACCCGGACTCGCCACGGGAGAAAGAGTCGGGGAGGCTGCTTCGTCTGTCACCGCCGCATCCGATGCTGTGGGCTCCGCCATCACTGCTGTTGCCAGGGAATGATGCTGGAGCTCGAGAGGGGTGGATGGGAATTAAAAAAAGAGAACCCTGTAAACCGGGGAAGTGCACGTGTTTGCGTCGCAACGTAACTAGCGCAGTGCATCACTTGACACAATTGAATTCCAGGTGTCTTTGATCTCGCCGCTGGGTGTCAGTGTTTCGGTGTGTGTGCTGCGTACGGAATACATGCGTTTCCTATTTGAAAGGATTGGTTGAAAGTAAGTGAACGCATGAACGTATTCGGGTTAATGGGTTAGTAGATGCATCTAAATATTCGGTCCATAACACTAGAATATTAGTGTAGTAGGCTTCAGCAATAAGAGACTATATACAAAAAAACACATATTGCTGTGTGTTAATGTATCCGTGTCTGAAAATAAGTGTAGGGCATATCACACGAAATAGAATAGTTATCCGAAAAACGGCAGTGATTAAAGTCTAAGAAATTATAAACTGGGTATTTTTCCACAGAGACTTGTCCAAACAACTATATAGAGAAATAGTTCAAATCCATCACTTGACATGATTAATACTATATCATTCAGAGCAAAGAAAAACACCTTTTAACCTCTTTTAGAGAGTGGGAAATAAATCGTGGAAAAAAACATGATGAGTGGATAGCCTCAACTCAACCAAGTGTAAGTACCATCGATAAACTACTTAATAGCCTTACTTAACATAATAGCCACACACCAGTTTCAGGATTATGGCAAAAAATATATAATTACATTCATATGATTTCATGTCGGATATTTGATTTAATATCGGAAGCCTGCTTTCAGGGTTTTATGGGACATCTCTGCAAACTGCAGACATTTAAGCTACATTTTGTATCAAGGAATCTATGTTATTTAGAAGAGCACATGGTGTGTAAAATCCGCGGGTCTCGTTGGTGGCATGACGAGGATAATATCCCTTCTTGTGACCCACGGCGTGTAGGTGCTAATATGTTTATTGTTCCGCGCATTCACACAGGAATGGAGAAGCTGGTCGTCCAGCAGCTTGCTCTGGGATTATAATCAACCGATTAACGATTGAGGGTATAAGTACCCATGATGTAGCACTTGCCACGCATTTCTACCGCCTAGACTAGTTTGGGTGAACAAGACCCAGCAAGAAAAGAAAAGAATGTACTGGGACAGAAAATAACTCATAGGGGAATAATAGTAGAAATTCGGAGCACATAAACAAGAAAACGAAGTCACTTAATACTAGGGAAGTTAGGGACGCGATGTCGGTTGCAGGTGCTATCCCGTTCATAAGACCACTTGGCATGCGCTCTCCCGGCTCGCAGGGCCGGCGCCACACTCTCCCGGCCAGCGAGTTCAGGTCGCTCAGCCCCGAAGATGCGGTCAGCGTATTTGAGATCGAGAGAGAAGGTAAGATAAACATTGGGCTATGTCATGTCATTTTATTTGAAACATAACAATATTTGTGAATGAATGTTATCAGCATCATTTTAGCATTTGATAAGTGACAAACAAAATGTATATATATATATATAAAATTATCCCATGCATACAGGGTCCAAAATTAACACCTGTGCGTATTTGAAAAATTCAGGGTTATGTTTAGGTATTAAAAAAACAATGGCTTGGTCAGTAGATTCTTCCACTTTGGCAGGTAAAAAACTGACAACTGATCCAACTCTTGCTCCCCCCTCCCTCCTAGCATTCATCTCGGTATCTGGCGAGTGCCCCCTGCACCTGGAAGAGGTGCGTCACTTCCTCACGCTGTGTCCAGAGCTGTCCCTGGGCTGGTTCGAGGAGGGCCGTCTGGTGGCCTTCATAATCGGCTCCCTTTGGGACCAGGAGCGTCTTACTTTGGTGAGGCCTCACCTGTAGAGAGAGGGGCCATGTTCAGGCCTGTCACTACTTTGATTTAGGGCATTTGGCAGTTCAACTCAAAGGTTTATCCAAACCATTGGATTGGTTGCTAAAGGTCACTTTAGGGATACAGACAATTATCTTAAATCATTTCTTAGAAATGTGTAGTGAGATAATGTTTAGACCACTTCATTGCCTAAACAATCAATGTGTATTGAATGGCATTTACAATGAAATGTCAACTGCAACACACGTACACGTTTGTGTCAGTCAATAACATATAATTACATTTTATTATTTCCTGTAGCTTTTCTTGTAAATCGCAAACCATGCTCATAGTAATTCCTTCTTGGGCATTTATACCTCTCCAGTGCTTATGGCCACCTCTCTCTCTCTCTCGGTCTGTCCCTCTGTCTGTCCCTCTGTCTAGGACGCTCTGGAGCTTCACAAGCCACACGGCTCCACGGTCCACATCCACGTGCTGGCAGTGCACCGCACCTCCCGCCAGCAGGGCAAGGGCTCCATCCTCATGTGGCGCTACCTGCAGTACCTGCGCCACCTGCCCCGCGTGCGCCGCGCCCTGCTCATGTGCGAGGACTTCCTGGTGGCCTTCTACCAGAAGACAGGCTTCAGCGTGCGGGGCCCCAGCGACATCACGGTGGGGGCCCTCACCTTCACCGAGATGTTGTACCCCATCGGGGGACACGCCTTCATGCGCCGGAACAGCGGCTGTTAAAGAGGACAAAATGGCGGGCTGGACACTGCGCTGGCTGGAGGACGCGGGTGAGGCTGAGGAGCGGGCGGCTTCTGTGTAGTAAGAGTGTCGAGGACTGTCAGACCTACGACAGATGTCAATTACAAGATTCAAAACTTGCTGGCATCGTTCACTCACACCCACCACTGACGATATTTATTATCAATTGATGACTAGTTAATGGTAAAATCGAATCCCAATAAAACCCCACACAACGCATTTTGTAGAAAATATTGAGAAACTGATGTTATTTACTTTTTGACCTTGTATTTATTTTATAAATGTTTCCTATATTTTTATATAAATCCTGGAGATTTAAGACAATATATGGTTTTATGGTGAAATATATGTAAAGATGAATCATTTTTCTAATTTCTAATAAGGTGTATTTGTGTAGTATTGACTTTGTTTTTCTGTATGTTATTCATGTAACTTGGTCTGATGGACAACGAGCCGCAGTAGATATTCTCAGTAAAATCTGCTCCATTCCATTTTTATTGTATACAAAATTACATCATTCTGAGATATTCCATCTACAATGATGTGGCAGCTTTACAAAGTTGATGTTGCTTTGCATTGTATTAGAAAAGGAAGAAATCAGAACTGTTCCAAGGTTGCAGGTTTAATTCCCATGTCAGACATGTTTACGGCTTTTAATGCCTCTTCAAGCACTGTAAAGCTTCCGCTTGAAGCAAAGGGCTACTGTTTGTCTCACCTGCTGAAAAATATGATATGTAAATATATACTCAGTATATTGTATATAGAGGCCCACAGTGGCACATTGAATTGTGATTAACATTAGTAAAGGTAATTCTGAGAGTATACTTATTTCTTCAAGTTGCCATGTCCAATCTCCATTTCACCAAGTCTTGAATCAAGACTGTTGAGTAAATAAAGTTACATTTTCTAATATCTACGTCCAAGGTATTTTTGTTTTAATAGTGAAGAAACATGTTCCTTCTGGTGGTGAATTGTTCACATTTTACACATTTTGTAATTACATTTATTTTGACATGATTACAATATTTTAGGCATTTCATATAAAACTGAAACAACTCACAGAACTAACAGAACCTTGACCCTGGCCTGAATATTGGTTCTAAAATGGCCGCTTTTATTGCATAAAAAAAAACTTTGGTCCGGACATGTAGCAAAGGAAGTTTTACTTTTCACAACTCGTAACTCAAAACTTCCACTTTTTAAAAAGGCACTGGACTGCGAAAGTCTTTCTCACTCCAGGTCTTGATATGTGAAACATGACTGAAAAGGTAAGCCTTTTGTAAATGACAGGACACATTCAAGCATGCACCTATCCAGCATACAGTCGTCATGACACCCGTGGCATTTTGTTTTCCCCTCTTCAGATGTCCATCACACAGGATTATCAAACATAGGCCCCATAGACTCTAATAACCTCTTCCTGTTTGTTTATATCCCTTGTGAGTAACAGGATTTCAAACGTGGACAAACAAAGTAAGCAACAAGTAGTCCCTTTTAGTTAACGCATAACTTTAGCCGGCAGGGAGGCAGAAGGGAAAAGGCATACAGGGTAAGTTGTAACATGGTTGGTATTGTTGCCTTAGCAAAGAGAGCTAAAGAGCGAAAGTAAAAGACAACTATGAACGTCTTACACGTAGTGGATGGCTCAGGTAAAATGTTAGAATTCATCTAAACAGGCACATTGACATTTTTCCCCCCAATAAAAGTGGACATTAGCTCTGGTATTCCTGAAAAAAAACGCTTTGGTGAAATCAATGTAATACCTAACTAAATTGTGGTTTAGACACAAATGCAACAATGACATTTGACCCATCAAAATGCATAAGTAGTGCTGTAAAAAAACTAGCGTACAGGACAGTGAGACACAATGAAGAAGGTTTAAAAGATGGAACAGGTACAGCAACAACACGCATAAGAACAGTGGGTAAAACAGCTCCGAGGCCTCAAAACACATGGATGTGATCTGTGAAGACCTGGCTGCAAGCCTTCTCTTTGTAAAGCGGCAGTTATTGTAAGGCAGCTAGTGGTTTTTTGATAGAATTCTGGTTTTTGATTTTGGTTCCTACTTATGACTCATACCCAAGGCTTTGTACACTTTTGAAATTGGTTGGGTTTCAATTACTGAAATGCTAGACATTATGTAGTCAAAGTTGTGAAAAATAAAAAACAGACAGCATATTTCATACATCCTATAACATAATTTTGAGGCGTTCCTTATGGCAACTTCTTGACTTCTGCCATGTTTCAAGTGAGAATGTGTATGTACTGCAGCTATCTCCAAGGTGTTTGACTCATGATGCAACCAATTACAAATACTTAGCACATTTCACATACTGTGAGTGGTACGGACACTTACTCATAAAGGCTTTCGCAAAAATAAAAAAGAATATATAGCCATGTCCTTACTCATGTCTCATGTCCTTCCAACTTCTAGCGATGTTGACCATGGGAAAGCAGACATCATAGCATAATTCAATTATCAAAACAATGTACCATGGAGCCATGTTCTCTGAAGGTCGGAAGTTGTTGCAAAAATACAACATAAATGTTTAGCCACACTCGAGCACCACCCACATTGACCAAATCAGTATTTAACAGATAGCATTTCACCCATACTTGACGACCGTCTCCCAGGCCGAGGTGCATCTAGGTCACCACGTGGTCTATATCATGGTCTATGTCATACTTCTCACAGAACTTGTTGGTGAAAGGCAGACACGTGAGGTGCTCCAGCCAGTGCCAGTTAATGGGGTGGATGTAGAACCAGACGATGAGCGACGAGAACAGCCCTAGGTACACCAGCAGCGACAGCGCGATCAGAATGCGCTTCCGATACTTGTCGAATGTGCCAAAGGTTACGTAGGGCAGGAAGGCGAAGGCGAGAAGGAGTCCGCTGATGAAGCCAAAGATGTGTGCGATGTTGTCGATCCATGGCAGCAGGCCACACAAGAAGAGGAAGAGGACGATGCATAGCAGCTTGAGGAATGCCTTCCGGGGCTTTTCCAACATCTGCCAGCCCTGGAAGAGCTCAACAAAGAGGCAAGCTAGGAGGCCAAACTGAGAACCGGCTGGACCCACCTGGAAGAGTAGAGGGAGAGGGACTTTTCTGTTAACAATGAGACATGGATTATACAGACATTGCTTTATGAATGAATAGCTACATGATTTAGATGCTAAATTATGCAATGCAATTTTCCATGAAAGTATTTAGTCATTTAACACATTGATGTATATAATACATGTCATACACATCAAATCAGTCAAGCGCAGTTTGGGGGGCTTCAAGTTCTTCCTCACCCTCCATTAACAAAAGGGATACCTCAGAGCTCTATCCTAGCCCCCATTTCATTTTCATCAAGCTCCCTCTGAGTTCCATCTTTAGAAAACAATCTATATAACGAAACAGATTCTTTCAACAACATTAATCCATGACATGAATCACATTGCCGGTGATAATGAATTCACCATTGCTGCCTTTGGGCTTTGGCATAGCCTACCTCTCAGCATTAGGTCCTCTCCAACTATTGAAACCTTTAAATCCTGTCTGAACACAGAGTCTATTTACCTTGAACGTTACCTACAAATGTGCTTAGCATCAACACTTTTACACTGTCAGTCTGCAATCGTACACGTTCATTTTTGGATGTGCCTTTATATGGACTTGAACATTTATGTTTTTCTATCATTTAATTGGACAGACAGCACTTATTGGTTTCAACGATGCTTTGCCAATAAATGGGACTTGCAGGGACTTTTAAAGCATGAGAAATGTAATTGTATAATCAATCAACTTGTATAATCGTCTGACGTTAGCCTCGCTTCAGACACTTAAGGTGTGAGATTAAGCAGACGTCAGCTCTCGTAGGGACGCTTGGCCGGGCGTGCGGCAGATGGCTAAGCTGTCAGGATGTCACTACCTGTCACAAGGACAATTATAACAGGGATGGAGTCTAGTGGACACCATGACTGGGCCTTTTAGCCCCTGCACACCCGCATGACTCCCACTGGCAGACACACTTCAGACACTTTTTTTTTTTGTAATTTAAGGTTTACTTGAATTTGAAACCATTTCAACAAAATGCATCTTATATATACGACCCTCTTCATAATCATTAAAATCTTAAAATTATAACTAATTTATTTATCCTTTCATTTTCCTTACAATCTCTTTTTTGCTGTCCAAATGATAGTCATCAAGGTGCCACTCAATTCATCTTTTCCCAAATAATTGTAATCTTCATACATCAGTTCCTTCACCACACAGTTCAAAGGAAGGCTGCAGTCTGATTCAGTGCACCTTACTACCAGAAACACTCAACACAACTGTAGATTATAGACCAGACCAGTAAAGCTTCCTGTAATATCACATGCACGATCACTATGCACGGCCACCAGCAGGGATGGTGTCTGTTCAGTGTTAATTTTCTGTCATGTGTGTGACACATAATGTGCAACGACATTTTCATCTCAAGGTTTTACACAGGTAGTGTTCTACACTGACCATATTTGGGGTAATTGGTTGTAAATAATAATAATAATTTGGTTGTCATCGAGTCTCTCGAAGGAGTACCCCTCACACAGAAGGATTTCAATTGCAGCTTAAACTGCTAATGGCCAAGCAATGGGGTGTCTCCTTAGCAGTAAAGGGATAATCTGCTCAAAATGCCTCTTTAAGTGGCCTGACCGGTGACCGGTGACCAGTGACCGCCCCCCCTGGATGGTGGTCACGATGCCTTGTGTGCCTCCTCCCAGACACAGGGAAGCCATCCGGAGGGAGAGAGTCACCAGAGTTATCAGACACCAGGCGGCAGCAGCTCAGGAGGTAGAGCTATTGTGTGCTATGGTTCGATCCCTGGCCCTCCCTGTCCGTGAATGGGTGAATGTGAGGCAATGTAAAGTGCTTTGGGTAAAAGTGCGTATATGAATGCAATCCAGCATTGCATGGCGACGACCGGACGCCTGGGTGTGTGCAACAGTATCAAGGGTTAGGGTTAGGGTCAAAAGTGACAGTGACAGCTCAGACAACTTACTCTGCACCAACACTCATCCATTTTCTATCTGCAGGTCAAATATATTTATATATAAAATGGACTTGACCACCAAAAGAAGAAAAAAGTTTGAATAATCAATCCCAACTCTTATTTGCATAGCGACTGTGTTAGAGGGGATCTGCAGATCCTCATTCTGGTGATGAGCTGCCCTCTAGTCCTCTGCAGTCACTAGACCCTGTAGCGTATGTATGTTGTTGTTGTTGTTGTTGTTGTTCCCAAGACGAGCGTGCGGATGCCGAAGGAGTGGGGGGAGAGAGTGACGTGGGTTCCAGTAATCACTGTGCAGTAGCTAACTCCCTCGCAGTAAATTAAGACCACATTTATCTAAAAAGCTAAACAGTCAAACTGAAGGGCCATTGTGAAGGGCCATAGTTGTTAGCCAAAAATATGTAATAATAAAATACAGAACTCCTATAGAAAAACAGGGCTTTTGCTATGTGAAAAACTAGTGATGTCACCAGTTATGTGGCATTATGCTAATGGTTTGTTTCCCTCAAAAGAGAGAGCGTTTGTTTGGAGCTTTGTTATGATCTTGAAAGTGAAAAACACGCCCTCTCTCACCAGATGAAGCGTTTTATGTGTGTTCACAACGTCAGCGTTGCCAGCGTCGCCATGTTTTACTATTGTCATCAGCATAGCGCATCCAATCAGATTATAGCTTTGTTTGTGATGGCTGACGGGTCGGCAAAACCGCTTTCTTCATTTATGTTAAAAGTCCTGTCTGTTACCGGACGCTCATCATGTGTTGATCACTACAGAGCTCAGCCAGGCATTGCAGAGATCAGTGCGCGAGTCTGTGTGTGCGATTTGGAAAGGTAGGTGTGTGTGTGTGTGTGTGTGTGTGTGTGTGTGTGTGTTATACTTCAGCTCTATAGGGCAGGAACAGTGCGGAGGCCAGGTTTCCAGTGATTCCACTGAATATGTAGATGATTGAGATTCTGACCCAGCCCGCCAGCTTCTCCAGGTCCCGCAGGATGGTCATCTGGAAGACCACCGACACCAGGCAGTGCAACAGCCTGCGTGCACGCACACGCAAACACACACACACACACAAAAAATGGGATAACGCAAGCTTACAGTTCTACTCTCGCAAACACTGTAAAAAAACAAACTGGAGTCAACATTTTTTTGCCAATGGAGCTGCGAACACACTGTGACCTTGGGTCACCCTTAACCCTCGTTAGGTTGGGACTTGAACTCAACTCGCGTGAAGGCAAGCCTTCTTTTTAAGTAAAAATTAAGTAAAGTATTTTCCCACGTTTTTGTGTGTGTGTGAGAGATTATGGGGTGCGTACCCAGCGTGGAGGAAGAGGGACAGCCAGAGGCGGTAGAACTGGTCTGGAACGTCAGGGTTGAGGAAGGGAAGCAGGCCGCACACATCGGCCAGACAGTCAACCTACACACACACACACACCTAGCTGAGTAATTCAACCAATAATTCACTAAAAAGTGAAGGAATCCTCGTCTCATTCACAGTATACACCGCGGAAAAATACTAATCTGAAATTAGTCGACGACGAAAATGATGATCGAATGAAAATGACGGGTAGAATAGTCAAGTAGTTAAAGCCAGGCTACACATTTATACCCACCTGGGAGCAGAGGGTGGCCTCTTCGTGGAAATAGCCACGCATGAAGTTACAATACTCCCGGGTGGTGATCTCACACCTGCGAGTGAAAGCAGTTCATTAAAGGCCAACATACTACATAACAACACACACACACACACACACACACACACACAGGCGTTACGTTAGGTGTACACCTTACCGGCCCTTGGTTCCGATGCAGCACGGCCGTCCTTTTATGTTACAGTCCATGTGCCGGTAGCCCGTTTGGTTCCACTTCTGAGGGAACGTGCACACCTGCAGCGGGAGGGGAAACGCACCAATCAGCCGGACGTCTGCGCTAACCGACCGCCGCTCACAATATTCACACAGAATACTGGTCTTATACTAGTCTTGGACCGTTGGCATCCTTTTCCTGATTCATGACCGCCATGAAGAAAATAAAAAGTATCATCAAAGAAGTGTGTGTGTGTGTGTGTGTTTTTTGTGTGCATTGGCGTGAGTTTTGTGTGCGTGTGTGTGTGTGCGTTTTTCCTAAAATCATCGTAGCTTTTCTCACCGGCCACAGGGTGATGTCATCAAGCCAGATGTGCGGTTCAGCAGAGGCGGGCTCCTCACAGACTCTGTTCCCAGAATGCACCAGGGCGGCAAGAGAAAGAAACCAATAACACAATGACGCACAATGACGCTTTTTCCAAATTCCCATGAGCAGGTTTATCCTGCTGTGGCATGTGTGTGGTTGGTGGCTGGTTTAAGCAGTCTCACCTAGCCAGAGTCACTGATTGGTTGGCTTGGCTGGGTGAGGCTGCACACCTGTGGGCCATTGCCTAATCAAGGCCCACAGGTTAAAGGAGAGCGCTAGCACTGTTACCGTCTGCTCTGTCCATTTCAATTGACAAACTTCACAATAAACCGGATTCTTCACCACCTTCCTGCGTCTGCCGTCTTGAGAACCCTAAACGAGTCACTCGACGTGGCGTGTGGCGGGCGTCTTTGCTAGACCCGCGTACGACATCGCACACGCCTTGTCTGGCGAGCGAGTCAGCATTGACCGTTGTGTGGTAACATGAGCGCTTAAGAGACGCAACAGGATGTAGTGGATGCAGTCGACACTATGGCGGTTGTTCTGACGGAGGTAGGTACCTGGGGTCCTGGTGACACACAGAGCCGGATGAGCGGACGATGTCGACGTTCTCCTTGTTCCATTTCACAAAGGTGGCTAATGACTCCTACGCACACACATACACACGTGCAGAGACACACACACACACACACACACACACACACACACACACACACACAAACACACAAACACAAACACAAACTCGAGTCTGATGCATGAGTTGAGTTTAAGTGGAGTTCTGTGGTATTACTTTGTGGTTGGAGAGAAAGAGGTCAACGTGGAAACATTTGCATAACTGAACTGTTCAAAACCTGTGATGATGTTAATGATGTTCCTAAGATCCTGCTGTGTTGTTTTCTGAATTAACCGTGTGGAATGCCTTGCCTCTTGGACGTGTTGTAAACCTTAGAAGCCATTCAACGAATCGTGGCGGTGCCAAATTTTCATGCAAATAACGTTTTGTCTTTACTTGACATTACCTTTGCAAAGTGTATCAGTTGTGGTTTGCCGCACAAGTGGCACGGTGGCTCAGTGCGTAGCACTGTTGCCTCACAGCAAGAAGGTTGTGGGTTCAAGTCCCGCATGGTGCAACATGTCGGGGCTGGTTCCCGGGCCTTTCTGTGTGGAGTTTGCATGTTCTCCCCGTGTTCACTCGGGTTCCCCCCATAGAACCCCACAACAAAAAAACATGCAGAAGAACAGATTGCTCTTCGGTCTTGTCCCTGACCAGGACAGGACTGAGCGCTTGGACTTGGTCCCTGGGCGCCTCTACTGATGGCTGCCCACTGCTCCTGGCTCCCCCTGAGGGAGGACGGTCAGGATGGGAAAAACGCAGAGAAGGCATTCCACCGGCGACGCCAATAATTGCATGTGTGTGTGTGTG
>OMKP01023429.1:0-25784 GCA_900302375.1 Bathygadus melanobranchus
AAAGGTCGACCTCATTCATTCCGCATGGGTGTGACCTCTGAGTGGCCGGCTTGTGAAAGGGTCACAGGGGGTCAGCGGTATTCACAACAATGCCAGCTGATATATCGACAGAGCGGCGAGTTACACGCAGCCTCCCCGGCACCTCGGCTCACGCTGTGTTCCTGTGTGGACGGTATTTATGGTGAAGTATGTCGTAGACGTTAGCAGAAGCACTAGAGATACACACTAGTCATCTACTTGCTGCCTCGTGATCTTTGTGTTTTAGAAGGAAGTCATCTGTTGAGGAAAATGTAACCAATCAGTAAAAACCAGTGAAACTAAGAGAACAAATAGAGATGTCACTATGAATATGCTCATGTTAAACAGCTAGTGATCCACAATGGAATATTATAACCCTTACCTTTAATTTGGTGTTTTCAACCATATCAGGGACTACGAGATAGATACGATATGCTATAATAATATATGGTCTGTCAGTAGGCATTATGACCTCATTTTGTTGCAGTGCATCCATGCAGGATGGGGGCCAAAACTACTCCTAGACCCTGGCTGCGTAATACTAGAATCTGCCTCCAAACACAGACAAATACGTTTATTCTCATGGATGAAGCCAAAACATAAGAGAGAATAAAAGGTTTTGTTATGATCTCCTTCGTGTATAACAAATCAAGTGTTAATTATGTGAATTATATGAAATTGTTTATCTTGTAAATGAATGATACTCGTCATGTCTGTTGTTGTCGTCGTACACACCTTCCTGCTTGTAAAATCTGTACATAGTAAATAGCTGTGCCACATTCCCATGTCATGGTACCTATTAAACATGTATCGCACTTTTTGCACTCGTTTCCTATGCAACGGTATGGTATCCTTGTTAATAAAAAGGTTTATGGATTGTATGGCGTCACGTTGAAAATGCTAGAAAACGTGAGTTTTTTTAAGAGTAGCATACGTGTTAAATGTTATTTTCACCATATGTCGGATATGAGCATTAAAAACAGACAACGGCTTCAATTATTAAAATGATGTAACACTGACTGTGGATCTATAGCGTGTCATTTCGTGGTAATGGTGTGTGCGTGTGTACGTGAGAAGAATATTTTCACTCGGTCCCTAAGATGACCCATGTCGTTGAACAATCTAACCACAGAACATATACTTTGTAAGAGTTGTGTCATAGATGGTGTTATTCCTAGTATGACAAGTGCAATGGGGCATTATCAATGGGTAGTTTGCTATTCATTTTATATGAAGACCTGAATACCCCTGAACAAAGTTAACTTCATCAGTGATGTCAACTAAGTCGAAATGTATGCTTTTTTCTTCTTTTTTGCTGTAGGACTGTAGGCGAAATATTGAATATGACTAAATATCCAGCTGTTGTTTTTATGTTTAAACGTATCACTACACAAGTAGACAGTTAAGAACAACGGGTAGGGCGAATTGATATTTTTAAGTCTTTTTATGATCGGTTCACATAGACTGATACTCTAATGTATTGTAAGCATTCATTAATGAAGGCTATGTATGTTCGATTAGGTTCGTGGGATGGAAAAATGCGCTCTCGCACCTGCTGCAATGTTGCAGTTGCGCGCAATTTTATGGCACCGTGTGATTAAAAAAAAAAAAAAATTATGTGGAACGGTTGCAGGAGAGATGTTTGGAGATACATACACTTTTTTCTCGCACAACCAATAACAAATGATTGCCTGCGTAATGGTTCTGAGCTAACTAGATGATAGTCATCTTTAAAGGGTGTTTTTAGTTTGGTTCCGTAACCCTTGTAATGTTGCATACCACGGGCCTGTCGGCATTGCAGGAAAAAAAAAGGCACATTATCACTCATTTTTCTGTTTATTTCTTGCCCAGTTACCAAAACATTCTGCTTACATTAATAGTGGCTTCACAGTCAGGGTACTTGCACTGTATCTACAATAGATTTATACAATAAAATTGTACAAAGGAGTAGGCTATCTTTATAACTAACACTAAAGCCTACGGGTTACTTTAGCAAATCGAGTGGTCCCCCAATTCCAACAAATTCGAAGGACTTCGAAATTCACAGAAATCAATGAGTCTGGACACGACCGACCTTATGCCACTTAAACAGCATTTTCCACATAGTGGAAACTACGAGTTACAGACATAAAATCACAAATTTATGTTGAGACAAGAGTTCCTCTCACAAATCGTTTAATCTATTTTGAAATTAAAAAATAAACTTGATTAAACCTACAGTAAAGCAGTCCTACTTATAAAGTCGTGCGTAAACGTGCCGATTACCATGGCTAGGTTTTCATGCAGTGTTGCCAATTTTCTACCACCGCAAACGGGTGAGGAAATGATGTGATGGATAGGCCTACAGTTCGTTCAAAGTCTGCGTAAGAAGTAGAAGCTGTCCGCATTTCTTCACATGTTGTGTATAAAGGACATAATAGTAGTACTAGGCCAACACTTTTGCAGACCATATATCCCGCGCGAAGCGTATCTCCAAACAGGGATGGAAAGGAAGTATAGTGCTGCTGGTGGTAACCTTTTCTTTCTGTACTCCCTTTGAACAATCCCGTCTATGAACGTTAACACGTGTAAAGTTGTAGGCATCATCACACACGTTAATCATCTTTTAGTCCAACGATTCAATCGACAAACAGCGACACTGTTTCACGCGCTGGATGCGTTTCTTCTTGGTGGGGGGCTGCTGGTCCGGACAGGTCAAAGTCAACGTCATAGTGGTGAATCGTTTGGGCTTGCAAAAGGAGCAGGACTGGAAAGCCGCCTCTTCCCTGCGCACGTGCCGGGGGATGTAGAAGGAGTTGCACTGTCCGTAGCAGAACCGGTTGATGATGGTCCGGCTGATGCAGCCCTCCTCGTGGATCGTCTGCTTAAGCGGCTGCGTCTTGCACCAGTCTCGCTTCAAATAGCGGCGCTCCGTCACATGCAGAGCCTCTTGGCTGGACTCCAGCACCTCATCGGCGGCGGGTGCGGACGAGGAGCCCTTACTCTGTCGGGAACCGGAGCCTGCCTGTGGTGGTGGCTGCGGTTGCTGCTCCGATTCGTTCGGGTTGTATTTGTCAGGATGAGGAATGGCGCCCTGTGAGCCTCGGTTTCGTTTGGAGTCCACGGGAGAGGAGGAGAGCATGCAGCCCCAGATGAGAACCATGCCGCAGAGGAGACGCGTCGAGCCGGCCATCCTTTACGGAGGGATAGGACAACAGTTAATCATCTGTAGGACCGTTTCAACATTATTATTGATGCCTCCCGTGCAACAACCCGAGAGTCGCGCTGCGTAAATACGCACACATACATTTAGGATCTGGGCTCACAGCCTGCTAAATATTATATTACAAGTGAACACATTCGTTTGTGATTTGTTATTTATGTGTCAAGCTACGAACTACCCTACCCTGCGTGTGAAAAACAATATGTATAATCTTAAAACGCGTTATTTATATATATTGCCTAAAGCATAGCCGTGTCCAAGTGTTTTCTGAATAGTCGATGTAAGTTATTCTTCAACTACCAAAACTCTACTTGGCTTCTCACACGGGTATAGAGGCTAGCAGCAGTTTTTAATGTTAATATGTCCACTTACCTGTGTAGCCTAATCCTTGAATTGTCTTCTCTGAGTTGATCCCTTCAGGGCTTTAAAAATAAGTTCCCAATTTAAATAGTGCTAATAACGTATATAGGACCAGGACGCACACCAGTGTAAGTCTAGATGGGTGGGAGGCTGACTAACTATTCCATAGACTGGGGCTGGAGGCTTTAATACAAATTGCTACAGCGCCGGACTGTCTCCTTTTTTAAATGTCTGCCAGCTGAGATGTACAGCTCGCAAAACTATCCGCCCCTTCAACACTTCTGTGAACCCACTTCAAGAAGACCGAAAACCAAAGAAAGTGAAGGGGAGGGATTTCAACCACCTATGCAATAATCACGCTTTCGGCAACATTTCTATGAATAACACATACGCGTAATTTGGCGATCAAGCCTATTTGACTGCTCTTCAAGTTGAATATACAATGAAATATATATAGAAGTTAGATAGATATAGTTTGAAATCATAACCATGCGGCTTGTTTGTTAGAAGTAGGCTTATAGAGATGACAGAAAGCGACAGAAAATACTGTAGGCTTCACAAGACTCAGTTTAGGGTGTAATCCTGTTGGTATAGTGAGGGAAACGCACTGAACCTGCATTGTTCATTCAAGTTCCAATTTATTAACAGCTACTACTACTACTACTACTACTACGAATAATAATAATAACAATAATAATAATAATAATAATAGGCCAATTAATAGTAATATATTGATTTGTAGGTCATATTATTTATGTAAAACTATAGCCTACATAGGCCTAAAATCGTGCCATAAGTGCACCAATGATCTCTGAATACGCTAAATATATACTTAGTAGGAATAATATAAGCGCTATAGGCCTAATGGGTTGATTATTATATTAAAAACGTTTTTTTTTTTTTTTATCTCAAACGATTTAAAAAAAAACGGGTTTAGTTTGATAATGCTGAAATAGGCTCAATTAATTGTATAGGCTACATTTTTAACCCAGAAATAGCCTACATTTGTAGCCTACCATTTATTTGGCTGTTGCATATTGACCTATGGATTCATTGGAAAATATTCATAGGCCACCTATGAAACGTCTGTATTAATTTGCTGTTCACTTTCGGTGGTGTCCATGTTGTGACTTCGAAGACAGCATCAACTGATCTTTTTTCATTGTTTAATTTGGGTTTAAGAAAACTGCAGTTGATGACCTGGACCACTCGCAGCCTACTTAGCAACCTCTTTCATCGAGTTGAGCAAAGAAAAGCCGATGCTGCGTGCTGCCCAGTGCCCATCTGCTGAACACATGGCCGCGGCCTAAACGCCCAGCCTGTTCTATATTCATGGATCATAGTGCGAATCTAAAGACATGGACTTCAAAACACTGACGAGGCCTTGTGCAAATCCCCTGAGACGATAGTTTGAGAAGTGATAACAGATCTTTAAGATCGATTGAAATGGTGTCCGCCTCACCAATGACCTACCTTAGGCCTACTAACCTTCCGGAAGTATTTCGATCAAATACTTTATAAATCGAAACGTTATACTATTGAAGAGGACACAAGTTACATTTCCATGCACAATTAAAAAATGTAATTAAGCTTTATACTAAAAATAAAAAATCTGGCCAGTTATAAATGCATTAAATACATGGCACATTACAGTAGGCTATTATTTATAGGCTTGCTATGGCTATTAATAGAGTAGTCATTAACGTTTTATGTTTAGGAACATAACAGAACATGTCAGTTTAGAGGCGCTTCTAGGACGCCCCCGTGTGGATTGTGGTCTAAATAGCGGGTCGGTTTTTCTGCAAATAAACTTAAGACAAAACCTCAGTCAGTCAATGTAAGACTTTATTTGGTTGAACCATTCCAAACAGCATTTTAAAAAGGGTGCAAACTTGAGATTTACAGGACACGGAATACCCTGATTAATGCTGTTTTGCAAAATAGGTCTCCAAAAATACAATTCACTTAACATTTTTGTATTTGAAATCCAGTACAATTACTGTAGTAAAAAGTTGTTTTTTTCCCCATCATATTTTTTGTTTACATATTTAAACAAATACAGCTGATTAAAAACACTTTAAAATGAAAAGCCAAATCTAAAAGCTAATGTTCCTACCAATTGTACCATGTCACTTCCTTACTTCTCCCTTTCCATAGAAAACTAGAATAAAACATTAAGGCAACTGCTTGAAGCATCTCATATTGAGCAACAGAATTACAAAAACAGAATCCAGGCCAAAATAAATTAAACTCCCAGAAACAACGGAAAAACAAACAAAAAAATGTTTTAAAAGGCCCCCCTTTACAAAATCTTTGTAGATAGTGAACAGAAGATCGGCCCAGATGGTTTTCTACAAATCTATAGGCTTGGTAGCAGACAGCAGTCGTACTTCATTGAGAGGGTTTCTAGGCGAACCCCTGTAATGGTGCACATCCTTATCAGTTACATGCTGCAAACGAGACTTCCTGCCCTCCAACACAGCAGTCTTAATGACACGATCAGAAGTGTCACTCGCTGACTTTGATGGCACTTGGTTCGTCACGTCACCTAAAGCACAAACCCTATGCGCACGAGCCAATGTATTCGGCTTTTTCTGCGAAACTGGGGGTGGTTTCTTTGTGGCACAGACTTTGACGATCGGCAGCACGGCAGGTTCTGCTCCCTGGCGAGGTTGAGGCTGGGGCGCCGAGGGACGGATGCTCTCCATGCTTACCAATTTCCCGGCAGGACCACTCTGGCTGGAGGAGAGCAGCATACCCTGCTTGGGTCTCCTGCTTTCCCCCAGGAGGGAGTTGATTCTACGGACAGACTGTCGCACAGGCGTGCGCTGGAACTTCAGGGGCGACCAGCCACCTTTAGCCTTGGAACCTTTGGGAGAATACAACGTGAGCTTGTTGAAGTGCTGAATGTGGTCCGCCACTCGAAGCCTCGGACATTCGGGGGCTTGTAGCAACAGCAGTTGCTGGTTTTGGGCCGCTGGCATTTCAAGTACAGCACCGTTGCTATGGTCATCCTCTGACGCTTTGTTAAAATCATCATTGAAATACAGACTGGTCCTACATGGAGTTGACTGTAAGCCCGCAGAGACTCCCAGTTTGAAATGAGCAGGGCTCTGAATGTCCAGGGCATCAATCAGTTTGCTGCAGTTCAGGTGTTGAACCTCCGCCTGCTCGGACTCACCCACCATAGAGCCGTGATGGCTGCTCAAAGAGCCAGCAGCACCACACAGGGAATCATTGGGAGTCTTAACCGCAGGGTTGAAATATAGGCCGGACTCAAACAGCGCACTATCGATATGCAAAGGAGACAAAGCCGCCAGTTCCATCTGGCTGAAGGTAATGTTTTGGTAATCGGCCAGCTTTCTTTTTGGTGTAGGATGGCTCGATGGCTCATGGTCTACAGAAAGAACCTTGGCTCTAGGAGTCTCTGGTGGGGGCATCAGGATGATTTCTGAAGGCACTGGCGGTTTATCTTCTCCAGAGGTGCTAAGGTGCTGAATGGCCAGTTGGAGATTGCAACCTGCAGGTTCTTTAAAACACTCAGTGGAGTCCGTCAGGGTGGGAGCTGCCTGGGCCTGGATGTTCATGAGGGAGCCATCGTTACTTTCCAGGCTCTCTGCACTTGACGCGCAACACAGCTTCGTGGGAAGGCTCGGCCCAGTGGGAGGCTTGCAGGCAACAATGGCCGGCTCTGAGAAGTAGTTGCTCTTCGGGCCTCGATTCATGGGGGTGTCTGTGAACGACCGGCCACAAAAAGCCCTGGATCCTTCGGGGGTTTCGCCACACCACGAGGTTTGCTGGACGGCCGAGTCGCACTGAGGAGTGAGTAGGTTGTCCTCCGATTTACTGATGAACTTGGAGCCTACAGGGATTGAGTGAAACAGTGGCAGTGAGCAAAACTCAAGGGCTACGCCATTTTTAATTGTTACATTGAAAAGCATAGTTCTGTTGATGGATAGAAACTTTGGAAATATACACTTACTCTTGGACTCCTTTTTACTACGGAGGACAGTGGGGGTGAACTCTGTGTCTTTGGTGGGGCAAATACTGGAGGTGCTGTCCTTAGTGGCAAGTCGCCAGCCAATGGATACTGATCCCTTTGTCCAATGAGAATGAGAAATGGAAAATGAAGAGAACTACTTGGCTCTTGGGGGAGACTAGCTAACAATGTATACTAACAACATCACAGCTAAGAACGAGCAGTGAGTATTATGTTGTTACATGTCCCTGATAAGATGTTAAATGTAATGTTTAATAGGTTACGTTTTGGTTAGTTCTTCAGAGGACAATTAAAATCACTCAGAAGTTTGTTTTTATTATTTTTTATTAAGTCAAAAATATACATATAAAGTATAATGCATTATGCCGATCCATAGTTGTATTTTATAAAATAAACCTGATTCAGGTTCCATTTCTTGTAGTTATCATAATTCACTCTCAAACATATTTAATATATTGTTTTATAGTGGTTTAAGTTTTGTAGTGGTTTAATATAAAGATAGAACTTAGTGTCATGACTTGTATATTGCATCATCAGGTTATCTAGGTTATTTTCATGACATAAAAAAGGACATAGATCCCCATTAAGACCATGCTTATCGTTATACACTTATTAATAAAAGTACCCTAGCATAATACAGCAAGACTTTAAAAGTGCAACTGTGCAATGCTGTACCCCAAAATATCACCTCGCATGCAACATTATGTTATGCTAATTTGAACACAAACGCAATTCATATTTTAAGACAGAAGTGCCACAGTCATTAAGAGCATCTTATTTCGATTGTCCAGGTCAAGGCGACCAGATGATTTGATTTGAATCATGATTTGATTTGTCAAGTCTTTCGGGCAACCACACTTACAGCGTCTCTGCTGCTCTTCCCCAGGCTAAAACGCAAGCGCAGGGACTTCCGGGGGGCTTCCTTCTTACCGACTTTGGGGGAAAAGCATCCGGCCATCCCAGATTCAACTCTGGAACAACGTGGATAAAGGGACATGTTAACATTGTATCCCCCCGTATATAGACCTAGATGCATATGAACTACGTACTACGCATGCACGTTTTGTTCGGGAGCGCACGCGTACCTCTGGACCGCGCGCCTGTTGATCAGTCGTCGGCTCTTTCTCCTCGCGGCCGAGCGAACGCTGGATCTTGTTGCTGGGGACGCGGCATGCTGGGAAGAGTCCAATACCCCCGGCGCACTGTATGCTGCAAAGTAGTGAGGGGATTTTGGGTTTTTTTTTAAGCGACACCATCAACACTATGTGAGGAGCCATTGGAAATGAGTAGATTGAATAAATCACTGGATTAAACGCGAATCAATACCTGATCCGGGAGTGGAGGCTCCACCGAACAGAGCGCTTGGACGTAAGTCTAAACCCAGGTTCTTTTTCATGGATCTACGCTTCTTGTTTGAGAAGCCGAAACTGTGACCAGATTCCACAGGAAGTTTGCGCTTGGAGCTCGGTGTCGCAATCACGGGGGTAGCGGAGGAAAAGACTGGCGGGAATCACAAAAGCACCGGTTTATGCATCGATTACTTAAATGCCGTCGAGGAGCGAAAACTATTGGAATCGAGCCCATGGGAGATGATTAGTGCAATCGACAGACAAGCAGGCTAGGCGGGTTAGTTCAGACGGCATAACTCAAATTCTAAATCACAGTGTATTAGCGTCACAGCAGCGTGCGTTCGGCTCAATGGAAGGAAGCACATGAAATCGGCGGTAGAATAAGTGTTGCATTTCTGCTTGAATTACAGAGAGATTACATCTCATTGAGCAAGCTTGATGGAAACGGACCGCTGTCATTCTGCGACATGCCACGTGTTTCGACAGCCTTGGCGCACCGGGGTCGACCGCGATACCTACCGAAACTGTCTGTCTGGGACGTGTTTGTGGGCGTTCTACTAATTTTTATCTTAGTCAGAGCACCGTTGACCATATCTGAAACACGAGACAAACCAAACTACTTACACAGTGCCGATCGGAGGCTACTCCATCTACCCAATAGGTATGCATTCAACGGCGGTTAAAACCGCGGCTGAGTTTCATAGGCGTACCTCCTAGGCTGCGTCTACGCCTCCTCTCCTGCTCCTCGTGGGAAGGAGACAGGGAACCACTGTCACAGCCCATCATGGCGGGAACCTTCTCCATGAGGAACTGGGGCAACACACCTGCACAGCAAAGGACACGGTCAGGATGTTGTGTTGACAATATACACATGCGATAATAACACATTAATATTAGACCATATCAGTTGTGTGGTAGAGGTGCACTGGTACCAATCTCCATCACCTTTACAGTGCCAAAAGAGTGCAAAAAAAGATGAAGATCAAAGCACTGTGATGGATATGAAACATCTGCCGCAAGTAGTCTTCCAAATTTTCATGCCAGGACTTCTTGGCAACCGCAATTCATGAACACGAGCATTCTGCGCAACACTCTATAACTCCTGTGTGTGCACGGGCAACATCATTACTGAGGAATCACGTCAGAATGGGTCAGCAACGCGGTCGTACCGAAATCTTTGGAATTCTCTATGAAGGAGCGGATGATCGCCGCCTGCAGCCTGAGGCGCTTCTCTGTGTTGGCGTTCATCTTGTCACTCCCATCCCCGGAGTGCAGGAGGTTGGGCGCCAGGATGACAGACAGGTTACTGCTGTCCATCTTGTTCTCTGCACTCCTGGGGAAAGCCAGAGGGGAAACATAAGAAACAGCCAGTCAATGAAAACAAAAAGAAACCTCAGAAATCCAAACTGACAGGCTGGAAACAGATCCAAGACAAGTGTGATGTACCTCAGGGAGACATTGTGCAGGAAGTCAAAAAAGTAACGCAGAACGCAGAGGTTCCTCTCAGACAGCACGCAAGACAGCAGCAAAACGGCCGACTTCCTATCCTCTTCCGTGGGGAGCTGCTGGGCTTTGAGCAGGGCCTCGTTCAGTTCCACCGGAAGGATGGGCTCGGGCAGGTCCCTGAAGAACAGCTTGACCAGGCCGGCGATGTCACAGGGCAGGGCGGTGGACAAGCACTCTTCGCCCGCGTCCAGCTTGGCCTGAACAAGGGAAAAACAAAACAAAGCGCCGCTGTGTCAGACACGGGGTCCCGGGGTCAAGGTCGACCTCTCAATGTGGGCTCACACCGAGCCATCACTCACCCGGAGTGCCTTCAGGCGAACAATGGAGCCCGACTTTCTGAACAAGCCCTCTGTGTCTATGTGGGCCGTCAGCTGCATGCACGCATCAACTAGAAAACTGAGGGATGGGGGGAAAAAGGACAATATGTGTGTGATTAACGAGGCAAACAGAAAAATGCAAGATTGGGAGATGTGCACAAGGCGTGCTCTTGTTTTGCTCCCACTTGCCTTGGCACTCTGCCATGTTCCATATTATAATATGGAAGGCTCTCCAGCGGCATCCCAAAAACCTTGGCCTGAAAAGGAAATACAAACATGAATTCAACGATAGTTGGCTGTAAATGAGAAGCAACACAGTGCTGATAAACGCCCTGAATCAGCCATGTGGTATTAACTCATCGGGTAACACATATGGTGAAATCTTACAGGAATTCCAGGTCAAGCATGTGACCAACCCCAGGCTAACAATTAAGTACAAGGTATCAGCGGGCACAGGGTTGCACGGCCCTTCATCAGAAATATCTTAGTGAATGTAAAATAATTGAAAACTAAGTCTTAGAAATCGAATGGGGAAGTACAATAGTTATCGGTGCAACCCTTGCTTTGTTAGAATCTAAAACCTGTGACTTGTGTTGAGCAAGGATTGCTCAAATGTCTGAGTCAGTATTGCGCGAATGGTACTGCAGCCTTTCCACATAGGCTGTGGGTTTCTGATTAGGCGTTTCTTGTCCAGTTTCTGCAGTCTGTTGCATTCAAATCAAGGAAATGAGATCCACGGAGAATTTAACGAGCATTCTATTGATTGTGAGAGGATGGGCAATTGTGTTTGAACTGCTAAGCCATCTACACGTAACAGGCCTACGTTAAACAAATGGTTTACAGAAAGGGAGGGGGGCACGGTTTCGATTATATGTAAATTAGATTCGACAATAAGAATGAGGACATCTGTCAAGTCCATGCTTTGAATGTGCTCGAATTTGTTGTTTGACTAAAGTGACACTCCGACGCGCCATTATTGATTATTGGGAAATGTGAGGGATCGTGGTTCGCCTTACTTACCGATTGAGCCGCTATTGACTTGCTGCCGGGTTTGCTTTTATTCCAGTTCTTAATCTTTATTCCATAAGCGGCTCTCAGTTTTTCCACGGCCACCAAACGCATCACGTTTCTTTCCATTACCCTCATCTTGGTTCCCAAAAGTCACCTCCACCTATGTTTGTAGCTCAGGACAATGTGTCCCTATGCATTCACCCTTGTTAAGAGTCCAAAACAACCAATAGTCCGTCTGATCTGATCCGTGTTGAACTTCGGGAATTGTAATTTATCGTGTCATATCAGGTGCTGTAAAAACAGCAGGCCCGACAAGTCTACAATACTAAAAACGCAATAATAACTATAACGTACCGAAGGCAATTCCAACGTGCATCCAGTTGACGTTGTCTAAACCACGAAATGCTACGAAACGCAGTTAGTTAGCTCGCTAGACTGTTGGTTTACAAACTGAACTCGAAAACCGAGCGTGTGCTTTCGGTTAGCATAGAGTACATCTTCACAAATAAATAATATTCGACCGCCTGTAATCCATCATATATTTTAAATTAAAGCGTTGGCTAGCTAACTACATTAGCCTCACCACAAACTCCGTGGCACTTCTTTTCATGAGGGCGATTTACGCAGATCATTCAAATGGCAGCGCTCCCTACATTCCGCGTTGTGATTGGATAGAAAGGTTTCGACGCGTTAGCAATTTGGGCGGAGCTGTCACTTTCTGGCCAATGAGAGGAAAATACACAATGCAAACTTCCATGGGTGGAACATTTCTGATAATTATTTTTCTGTTGGAGAGCAACACTGCGAGACAAAACAACGTTCAGTCATATTGAGACAAAGTTAATTTAAAACACCTATTCTAAAAAACCCTACAACAAATGACGATTTTCATAATATTAAAGTATTATGAAATAGTTATAATAGTTTTCTAAATGGAATAAGCATGATGCTAATCCTTATAGGCCGACCATTTGAGTCATGTTTCTATGCTGTTCTTTAATCGCTTTTATGGATTCATATTGTAATGTTTGCCAATATATCGTTCAATCTTCACCTGACACTGTCTGTGAGCTCTCCATATGAATCCCCCACAGGCGTAACCAAATGTTCCTGTATATTCAGTACAGTGCAGCCGCAGGATCGAGGTAGGAGAGAGAAAACATTCTACTATTTACCTGTCCTCCTGTATACAAAGCATTGAATGGACATATGCTTCACCCTATTGCAAGGCAGTTCGCATCAGTTATCAACAAACCTCAATCTACTACATCTATTCAAATAGAGATGTAGCGTTTTTTAATGCAATTTCGATTTGGAATCCATGGTTCAAACTGTATTGTTATAGAAACCAATGATGGCAAAGTAGTTTTGGTTAGTTCATGATCCCAACATTGTGTAAAGTGTGTTTTCTTTCTTTCATTTCTAAACCATTAGCACATACATTTCTGTTACAGTGTGAACATTAGGGTTTCTCCTTTGTGTAATATTAAATCCAGTGTACTTATTCAGTCCACTATATGTATTTTACATGAAGTTTAGATGAATTCTTATCATATGCTACGTCGGGTTGAATGCATTGCAATTATGCAATTATCTTTCATATCTTTCAATGTCTTCCCTGCACACCAAACAATTCATCAAGTTCAAGTATACTGTCACATTGATTTCTTTTTATTACAACAGAACATATATATACAGTTGACAAAGACATACAAGTGTTTGTATGCATGGAAGGTGGTTTGTGCATTTAGAAGCACTTCCTGTGGACAATGGAAGGTCCTGCCTCATCGTACTCTTGCTTGCTGATCCACATCTGCTGGAAGGTGGAGAGGGAGGCCAGGATGGAGCCTCCGATCCAGACAGAGTATTTCCTCTCAGGGGGAGCAATGATCTACACAAGTAGGATGAAGATATAATTGTGTGAATACTTGTAAGATCGCTAGGTCCCTAAATACCTCATACAAGGCTCAAATAAATGAAATAAGAACTTCTTTCGTTTTCCCCTCACCTTGATCTTCATGGTGGATGGGGCCAGGGCGGTGATCTCCTTCTGCATGCGGTCAGCGATACCGGGGTACATGGTGGTACCTCCGGACAGGACGTTGTTGGCGTACAGGTCCTTGCGGATGTCGATGTCGCACTTCATGATGCTGTTGTAGGCGGTCTCATGGATGCCAGCGGACTCCATACCTGGTGGGATGGGCATACAAGATTAACCATCGCATTATCGAACATTACTTCAAACGGTAGAAGGAAAGAAAAGGAAGGTAACCACCAGACCAGATTAAAGTATATGTGACTCACCAATGAAGGAAGGCTGGAAGAGGGTCTCTGGGCAACGGAAACGCTCGTTTCCGATGGTGATGACCTGACCATCGGGAAGCTCGTAGCTCTTCTCCAGGGAGGAGGAGGAGGCGGCGGTGGCCATCTCGTTCTCAAAGTCCAGAGCCACATAGCACAGCTTCTCCTTGATGTCACGCACAATTTCACGCTCGGCTGAGAAATACATGTAAAGCCACACATTAATATGAGTATATTAAGATGACTATAGAAAGGTACGTATGCTTTCGCTAAAAGACACAAGCCGAACAGAGTCAAGCTTTCTTGAACACACCGGTTGTCACGAAGGAGTAGCCGCGCTCAGTCAGGATCTTCATCAGGTAGTCGGTCAGGTCACGACCAGCCAGGTCCAGACGCATGATGGCATGGGGCAGGGCATAACCCTCATAGATGGGGACATTGTGGGTGACACCATCACCAGAGTCCAGCACAATACCTATAACACACACACACACAAGGAGCCATTATTAGCCACGCGTGCCAGAGAGGGCGAGGACCAGCTGTGTAATCTCCCTTCAAACGTGTCAACGTCATGAATAAATAAAGTGCTGCTGACATCACTGGACGTGCACCCATAACACTTGCCAGCCAGGGCTTAGCACCCATCATTGGCACTGACAGGGTGATTAAATCCAGAAGACGGATGTCTTCAGAGGTCATGTGTCATACGATGCCATGCAATACACGCCGAGAGGAATTTCCCATGTGTTCTTAACACACGGCACATAAAGAAAGACTAAGTGATAGTCCTTTGGCTGTAGAGTTACAGAGAGTAGGGAGGGTACGCACCGGTGGTACGGCCAGAGGCGTACAGGGACAGCACAGCCTGGATGGCAACATACATGGCTGGAACGTTGAAGGTCTCAAACATGATCTGCAAGACACAGGAAAGGGACACTAAATGTTATTGAATGTTGGCTTTCAACAACATGAAAGCAAGCAAACTTGGATGATTTGAGATTGTGCAGTTTGGTGGGGGTGGGGGGGGGCGGGGTATATGTATATGTGTTGAAAGTACCTGGGTCATCTTCTCCCTGTTGGCCTTGGGGTTCAGGGGGGCCTCAGTCAGTAGGGTGGGGTGCTCCTCGGGGGCCACGCGCAGCTCGTTGTAGAAGGTGTGGTGCCAGATCTGAGAGCCACGCAAATACCAGATGTCACCACTACACTCAGTGGTGTGTCACATAATCTCCGTCCAGAATGAAGTCACACAAACTGGACGTGTTTTTGCTACATGATTCCTCTATGATCGTGACCAGGCAGGAAGCCACGATCAACACACACACACACCTTCTCCATATCGTCCCAGTTGGTGATGATGCCGTGCTCGATGGGGTACTTGAGGGTCAGGATACCCCTCTTGCTCTGGGCCTCATCACCCACGTAACTGTCCTTCTGACCCATACCCACCATCACACCCTGAGAACAGACCACACAAAAGCAGAGATTAGAGGACATTTAGGATTAGCCAATAGAGTTCTACTGGGGGACAGGATAGCGTAGCGGCTACTGGATGTTCTCCCAGCCGGAAGCTACTGGGTTCGATCCCCAATGTATAGGCGAACTCTATCTCTATCTATCTCTGCTCCGTCTATAAATGTAATTGAAATAGCTGTAGATGTTTCATAAAACGACTAAATAATAATAGCAATAATAGCACATTGAGGGAATGGGAGTGGGCTCGTAGAGACTTGTGGGGAACGGTTTTAGGCCTACCTGGTGACGCGGTCTTCCAACGATGGAGGGGAAGACAGCACGGGGAGCGTCATCTCCGGCAAATCCAGCCTTGACCAAGCCAGAGCCGTTGTCGCACACAAGGGCGGTGGTCTCGTCGTCGTCACACATGATTTAGCTTTGCTGGGATGGTCTACATCGGGGGGTCAACAGGACAGGAGGGGAGACGGAGAGGGAGGGGATCGGGGTGTTAGGAACAGCTGTCTAAACCCCCCTATCCTATTATTGATAGCATAGCGTAATTGTAGACTGAATACACTTACAGTTGACACAATAGATTATACACAACTAAGTCATATAATGGGAATAAGCAATGCAATATTATATGACATATTTGTCGGGAAGGTGAGGTGTTCTTTTGTTGTAAATTGCTCCATCAAAGATGGGCAATTTTTTCCCTGCCATTGTTGATGGGCAATTCATTTATCCCTATCCCTGGATCTGCTGTGTTTTCAGAGCGCTATCAGATCTAACCGCTCAAGTGTTGCTGTCGTCGCACTTCATTACTAGAAACCACTAAGACACTTGCACATGCGCTATCTATAGGACACTAATTAGACATGCCTTTGGGGGCTATTTGCGTCCCTGCCCGGTCGTACAACCAACTGATACTGTTATCTCAACAGCCCAGAGGATGAGGATTGTTCCTGGGACGCCGCGGAGCTGCTGAGGTAGCACCAAAAAGGGGCATAACAGAGGGACCTGGGGGGGGGTGGGTCTATTTTAAGCACTACACCCCACTGTACCTAGGTGTTGGTGTCTCTATCTGCAGCTATTTCAGGTCTGCGGGAGCTTGTCTCTGAGCCAGGCTGCTGGGGCAGCTGTCAGCGCATTGTGACACTTTTGTTTTACGGCATTGCCTCCAAATAGTTTCATTCATTAGACCATAACCGGCTTCGGTCACGGTCTCTCTTACTCAACTTCCTGTTGATGCACTGAAGGCACAGGTCGACGTTAAGCACAGGACACAGCCGGTGATAGTATAGGATGTATAGTATGTATAGTATCGTCATATATGTAGGAAAAGCACTGATATGCTAAGTAGGTTACTGACATACTATTTGATTAGTATATTGGACATATTGCAGTTTGCAGATTCGTTCTAACAAAAAACAACTGATTACAACTGACTTGTTACCAGAACGCAGCCACATGCAGCAAGTGATTTCACTGTAATAACATTATTTACTATATATTGTAATAGCATTATTTACTATATATTGCAACTCACAGTGAACAAAATGTATTGTTTAATAATTACACACATTTCTTCTTCAAGTAAGGCGTTTGAACTTACTTGGCGTGTGTTGTATACCAACACATGAAGCCTATCATAAAAATGCTGCCCGTCGTGTACATGCACCTCAAATACAAGCATACATCATTTTGCATACAACATCCTGAATCATATAGCAGCAAGTCAATGTTTCAACGAATAACGAGATGAAGAAGACGAACGTGAAGAAATCGAAGGAGAGAAGCTAAGTTAAAGAAGAGTTAGAAGCCACATCAAGTTGTGGACATGCTCACCTAGTTGCACGGGTAGACTGATGCTTCCACTGGGACAAAGGCCCAGGATTGGAGCAGACCTTAAATAAGACTGTGACTGGGTCTGGGGACCAGGGGGCGGGGCTTAGAGTTCACACAAGTCCAAAAAGAGAAGCTAGTAAAAAAAAAAAAAAAAGATCAACAAGCCAGTAAAACTTGTATGTCATAGACTAGTACAAAAATGAATTGGAGCCATATAATCCGATGCCTCCTTAATCTATTCTAAGATGTTATTGATTATTGGAATAAAGGTAATAAATAAAGATCCAAACATTCAAAATATTTGTGGAATGTTACTACCTGGAAATGTAATTATAGTCTCTTCATTGGATCTTTGAGTTTAAAGTCTACAAAATATTTAAAAATATGAATACTAAAAAATATATTGTGTTCTGTTATTTGCTTGAAATGTTCAGCAAAACGCTATACATCACAGAGCATGACAGAACTCTTTTGTGTTATTATAAACCAGTTATCGTGTGTGTACGTGAAAACCTGGAAAATAATGATGTCATTCAATGAAGCTGACATGGAGCGTGGAACACATTAATCCTCTCTTGGTCTCACTTACAAACATATTGTGTGACTTCACTATCAGATCCTGCTGTGTGCCCCTACAATGCTATCCTATGTCATCGACCCACCTATCGGATTTATCACAGTCATAACCACCCAGGGGTCAGCTACAAGTCCCCAGAAGCAGCATGACATTAGATGCCTGGTTAAGGAGGTGAATAACCCAACCTCCATGACTCAGAAGACTGAACAGTGTGTGTGTGTGGTGTGTGTGTGGTATGTGTGTGTGCTCATGTGTGCGCGCATGTGTGTGTGTGTTCCCGCTGAGCCTTCCTAACACACGGAACAGCTGATGGTAATACCACTTGGGGGTCTGTGTCTGGTCTGGCTGTCTCAGTGGCTCACAGCATTCGCTGCTTCGTCCCGATTGGCTCAGCTGTCTCCTTGTAAGGTCATTGTGAGCACCCCTGTCATTAATGTGCAGCCAACTGCTGCTGCTCCACTGGGCTAGACTGTGATATGAGTTCCATATTTGTCCCGCCCATTTCTGCACTATATCTCCCCTTGATGTACACTGGACCTTATGAGGTAATACTGTCTTCCATGCAGCCACATTGTATGATGCATTATTCAATGAGCCATTGGTATGCCATGACACCACTCCAGTCCACACCTCTGGCCAAGCCAACCGATTATTCCCGGAAATCTGAATCAGAGACGGAAAGCGGAATCAGAAGTGATCTGAACAGGAGTGTACTGTTTCAAACATGTTGCGCTTTCCAAGTTAATTGTAAGTGGTGTCTGGGTTGCATGTCATCTCATAGCTGGAAGGGAATGTGAAATCATTCCTCTGCTTCAGGCAGCCCCACCAGACACCAAAGCCTCCTATTAATAGCAGTATTTCCTCTCTATCTCCACAGATAGCCGCTGGATGCAGGGGCTGGACCTTCCATCACACTGTCTCTTTCTCTTGTATGTCCTGCCTTGGAGGGGTTCAAACCAGCCGATGAGCATTAGTATGTTTAGAAAGGTGATTATAGGTAGACAATAAAAGGGCTAACTGAAGACCTTGCATGCTATAGACTCATGTGCGGAAATGGCATACAGGCAAAGTGAATATCATTGCTTTTTAAGATATGAAATATGAAATGAATGGGACATTATCTGCTAAGATCTTATATATTTGATTCAAAATAATGTGTAATACATATAATGCAACCAGGTTTGTTTGAATTTGTCCAATCACTAACTCTCTAGTACAAATAAGTCACACGTCTATATTATTGTCCTATTGCCACCCAATTACCCTGCTACCAAAAATCATTTACATCTTTGGACGTGACCCATACTGCCCTTTCTCAAAGCATCATCATAATCAGTGGCAGAATTTCTGCCACAAACGCTGCCAAATTATTTGTGGCTACGAGTAACTCTGCTTGAAACACTGCCACCTAGAGACGATTTATAGAACAACCATGTTGTGGTGACGTAATTGGAACAGGCACGGGAACCGGCACGCATGAATAAGATCATCACTAAATGTAAAACAATTATCAATGTCAAGAGATGTTTTGCTGGGACCGAGTGGAGCTGATAGATTGCTGATAGCGCTAGAACCAAGTTAGGAGAAGGAGCAACTAATGACATAAAGTTTTGACTGGGTCTGGGAAAAGCAGATGTTAGAAAGGGGGGGAAATGTAGCCCAACAGTTACATATCCTGCTGTACCACCATGGCCTCTGCCATTTTCTGAGGTAGACCTAGAAATACTTGATGCCACTAAAGATAGGGCGGGGAAAGTAGATAATGCTGTTGTTGTCTCTTATATCCATATGTCCAGATGGGCCTATTTGATTCCTTAATGTGTTGGGTAGAAAGAGGAACAACGTGTAAACGTAGGGTCAGCATTTGTTGTACCAGAACCAGTAACTAGTAGCCTATAACCTATAGGCTACTATTTGTTTTTCATTGATGGTGGAGATGGTGGCCATATGCCAGCATTACATTGGATAGAGGAAGTTAGACCACTTTGTACTTTTAGACTCATGTGCAGTATTGAATAGTCTCATAAGATCGGGCAAGATCTGTTGTATGAAATTATGTAGACGAATAAAAAACGAAAAGGTCTGTCTCATTCCACTCGACCATGAAATATTCTGGTTGTGCAACGAACCGTCAACCACTGGAATGGAATGGAAGGGGGAGGGGGGAGTGCGACATCTAGTGGCTGAATGTTATACATGTTATCTATTGTACCTTTAAGTTTATATGGGCAGAATGTAAATCTCAAAGGAGAACATACTGGCTGAGGCATTGTTGTCAGGGGAAGCCAGTATTTCGACTTAGCATGTTTAATCTCTGATGTCATATCATGTCATTTTATGCTTTAGTACAGTCCATTTGTTACACACAGCAGCTTTAAAAAGCATCCGAATGGGAGGTGTACTCATTGTCAGCTGACAGAAACAGTGGAACATATTGTTGAAATGTTCAAGATATAGAGAACAGAGCAATATTAAAAGAAGCACTGAGAAGTGAAGGGGTACAAATTAGTTTAAATACATATTTGGTAAACCATCAGGGTATGTGTGCTTTGATTAATTTTCCAGTTTGTAAAGATAGCAAAACTGATATAGAATGTGTTATTTGCCATTGTTGGCTCGTTAGTTTTTGTTTTAGTTAATTTGATTTATTTGTTTTGGTTTGTGGGTTTAGTTTTCCATGAGTGACAGTGACTGATTCATACTCCTGGCCAGACGGTGGCGGTAATGCACCGAAACGTTGTTCATTAACCGCCCGAAAACAGCAACAGAGGACGAAGAAGAACCAGTCACACGCTAGCTAGAGTTGCAACGCTGTTGTAGAGGACACTCCTTGCAGCCTCTATCTAACCTGACAAATCGGTTATTTTTTATCTGTACAAGGAAAGCTTTTTTTCCTGGATAAACCCGGCTACTTCACTGTAGTTTTCTCTTCCCGGGATGTGAATGTGTGATATGGGTGCCATGTAGTGTTGGCAGAAGCATGAACAGTCAGCAGACTTCCACAGAGGAGCGAGATGACTATTTAGTTCATCAGGAAAATGAACTAGAGGCTCTTTCGTCTATCTTTGGGGATGATTTTAAGGATTTACGCAATAACGATACATGGAAGGTATTTAAAACATGCATGAAGCAAAAGCACACAGCGCATAGCATTTTGACAGTTGTTGTAGATACAATATTACAGCATCTTCATACATGACTCTTGTTTTAATCTATTTAAGGTCAAAAGGCCCCCCGAGGTGCACCTCTGCCTACGACCCAATGGCCTCAACACCGGACAGGAATCGTACGTGACCGTGGACTTGCAGGTCAAATGCCCAGCCACGTACCCCGATGAGTGAGTATATATATCATGTTTAAGACACCACCAGTATTGCCATACCCACAAGCAGACTGCTAATATGAAGTATGAACGCTGGCAACAGCTGTCCATAGGGCAGAATGTGATAGCTGTAAGTATGTAACCAACTGTGGGTAATAAATCCAACAGGCCTCCCGAGTTGGAGCTGAAAAATGCCAAGGGCCTCTCCAATGAAAACCTCCAGTGTCTTCTTAATGAGCTTACCAAGCTCATGTCGGTGCGGCGTGGAGAGGTACACACACACACACACACACACACACACACACACACACACACACACACACACACACACACTGAGCTTGTCCCTGAGCAAGACACCTAACCCTAACGACTCCTGACAAGCTGGTTGTTGCCTTGCATGGTTGACACAACCGTCGGTGTATGAATGAATGAATGAATGAATGTGTGAATGTGAGGCAATGTAAAGCGCTTTGGATAAAAGTGCTATATAAATGATCCATCAACCATTAACACACATGCACATCCTTTAACCAACTGTCCTCTGCCATAGGTGATGATCTATGAGCTCGCTGACCACGTCCAGGGTTTCCTGAGCGAGTACAACAAGCCCCCGCCGAGCTCCTTCCACGAGGAGATGCTGAAGAACCATCGCAAGCAGCAGGAGAAGCTCGACCTGGAGGAGAAACGGAGGCTGGACCAGCGACGCAAGCAGGAGGAGGACACGGTGAGCAACAGACATGCTGTGCTTTTACCACAAATTGAAGCGGATCCTCCTTTTTTTGGGAGGGGTAATCAATGACCTCACCATGGTGTCTTTGGTCTTTTATAGGAGAAGGAGATCATGGCTGAAATTCAGAGAAGGGAGGAGGAGAAACGGGAAGAGAAGAGAAGAAAGGAAATGGCCAAACTGGTACGTGAAACAATGCTTCTCTGTCTCGTTCACTGTCCGCTCTGCCCAAATGTTTACACAAATGTTGAACACACATTTACTTGCACACACAGCCTAACACTCCTATCTTTGCTGTCTGGCCTGCGGTCATGTGACTCGATGATTAATATGAAGATACAGGGTACTGCGAAGCCACTCCCAGTCCGTAAATCTGTCCAGCACCACTAAAATAAAACAATTGGTGGCGCTGCTGCCACTTGACCTGACTTAAAATTATTATTAGCGTTCAGGGTGTAGGTCATTGCCTGTCACAAACCGTTAAGATTAATGAAGCGTGTCAACATTTTATGTTCATTTCAGTTGTTGAACAGTATGCACTTTGAACATGCATTTCATCTCGGTATATGATAAAAGTGAAGGGGGCTGGACTGGAATTGTTGCACAACCGTGGCAGCACTAGATAGCTATTTTACTATTTAGTCATTTATCCAAAGCTGCTTACAGTGAATTCAGATACATGTAGCTATAATTAGATGAGTCTCTGTCTGTCTGTCTGTCTGTCTGTCACACTAGCTTATCTTGCCCCTCGATACAGACTGTAAGTAGACAATACGTTTCTCTTAGGAGCGTCTTGAGAGTATGGAGCAGCCCACCCTGGCTGACTCAGCATTGGGTGGGAGCGCACCCAATGCTGGCTCCACCGGAACACTCCATGAACCACCAGACCCTAGAAAAGCAGTGGGTACAAGGCGGCGGACCACCTCCAATACCCGCCACAGGTACCCCACCACCGGGAAGGCTAAAGATAAACGTAGCGCGGCGCATTTCGAAACTTGAATTTATTTTCAGTTAATCCAATTTTGATTGTAAGCTTTGATTGTTCTCAGCCTCACTTGTAAGTCACGTTGGATAACAGCATCCAGTAAACGACTAACTATGAATCCAAACGTAACGAGTCTCAACTGCTTTACCAGACGAGAGACATTCAACGAAGACAGCCACCGCGTGCCGGAGCTGCTCCACTTCTACAACAGCACAGTGGGGGAGCTGCTGGTCCACAGAGGGAAGTGCCTTGGTAAGAAATACTCATTCTGTCCTCCATTTTGTTTTGCCGTCTTGGTAGTTTAGCCCTCTCGGCGCGTTTGTATCGTCCCGTATGATTTTACGAACGCGCGAATGTGTTTCTTGCAGGCGAGAGCGAGCGTCTGGGCCGCAGCGTCTACTATGGGTTCGAGGCCCACTCCGGAGACTTTGTGGTGGTCTATGAGTGGGCGCTGCAGTGGAACAAGAAGATGGGGAAGTTCTTCACCAGTCAGGAGAAGGGCAAGATCGAAAACTGTAAAAAGCAGGCGAGTCCCAAGGACGTGAACACAGATACAGACGCCACAGTGGCTTACAAGCGACAACAAAAAAGTGGCATGCTTCTAAATAAAAAATTAAATAATGGTGTAGTGCAGAGTAGCTATATTATTATTATTATTATTATTATTATTATTATTTATATCTCAGTAATAGATGCAAAAGCCCTGTTTTTATCTCTGCAGTAAATCGGCATTACAAACAGAGTGCGTGTGAGTGTTTGTCTTATATTCAGACATGAATCACGCATCACCTCGCAGATCCATGGGGCGGAGAGCGAGCTGAACTCCCTGCTGAAGCTGGAGCACCCCAACCTGGTGCACTACCAGGCGCTGAGCTCCAGCGAGACGGACGACCGCCTGGTGGTGGACCTGCTGGTGGAGCACGTGGCCGGGACCAACCTCAACCAGGGCCTGCTCTGCCAGACCCCGGTGCCCCTGGACCGGCTGCGGCAGCACACGGCCCAGCTGCTGGCCGCCCTGGACTACCTGCACACCAACTCGGTGGTGCACAAGCAGCTGGGGCCCTCCAGCGTGCTGCTGGACCCCCAGGGGAACGTGCGGCTCACGGACTACAGCCTGTGCAAGAGGCTGGGGGACGTCTGCAAGGAGGACATCTTCGAGCAGGCGCACGTGCATTTCTGCGAGGAGACGGCCATGCCCTCCAAGAGCGGCAAGAAGGGCGACGTGTGGAGCCTGGGGCTGATGCTGCTGACGCTGAGCCAGGGGAGGGAGGTGAAGGAGTACCCCGTCACGGTGCCCACCACCCTGCCCGACGACTTCCAGGACTTCCTCAAAAGGTTTGCTGGGACCATAACACGTGACGTGGCCATTATGTTTGCTGTAGCACTGTGTACCTAGCGCTGACTCTTATTCTACACAGCTCTCTAGGCCTACTTAGAAAGTAGGTCGCACTTTCATTTAGGAGTCGCGCCAAGTGTGTGCTTTGATAAAAAAAAAGAAAGTTTTTACAAGGTACTTTAATATCCTTCACCCTGTATTATGCTAACATTCAAACACGCTCTTCTTAAATGTTGATTTTACAATCGTGTGGAGATTGGGGTGCTTCCAAACCACAGGAACAATAAACGTCAACTTCATTCCGTCTATTAACATCACGCTCTCCTGGCGGCAAGGTGTGTGTGTCTGACTGATGCCGACCGCTGGAACACCCAGCAGCTCCTCGAACACGCCTTCCTCAACCCCCCACCCCCGAAGACGGTCCCGCAGTGCAGAAACTCCACCCCAGAAGGTACGGCCGGTGACCGCACGCGGTGGGGGTGGGAGGGGCATTATTTATTTAGAGAGGGTTATTTATTTGTGTTTGTCTTCAACTTTGCCGGCACACTATATCGTGATATACTGTAATAATTTACTACGGTCATATAAGGTCAAAAACATGGACTACACCTCAACGGCATCATATTGAGATTATTTTGACAGATATTGCGATATAATTCACTATTAGTGGAATGATACCATACAACGTGGGTGCCAAGATAGCAAACATAAATCAAAAGTTTAAAGGACATCATAGCCTACACAGAAATTGCAGTGACAGATAAAACACAAGATAGCAAACATAGAGAAGTAAATCAACATAGTCAATGCTATTGTTCTCTGTTCCCAGTTGAGGCGGAGGACTTCCCGTCCTCGGTGATCCGTCACAGCCACATCCACAGCGCCCCCTTCAGCTCGTTGGTGCAGCCGCAGTTCTCCCGATACTTCCACGAGTTCGAGGAGCTCCAGCTGCTGGGGAAAGGAGCCTTCGGTGCGGTTATCAAGGTCCGCTACTTAGAGTGGCTGCTTCTTTGTGGAGGGCTAGTGTGTGAAGTCACTGGTCTTAGTCAGGTGTTAGACGCTTTTATCCAATGCGACTTGCAGTGAGTTGTTTTAGACGCATATCATTAAGGAGCAAGTAGGCGGGGTCAGGCGTGTTGCTCAAGGATGCCTGCATGTAGACATCGGTGTTCGAACCCTAGAACCGTTCCTCTAGCGGTCAAACGGCTTAAGCACCTCCCCTTTACTAACCGTGTCCTGCCCTTTGACCGCCAGGTCCAGAACAAGCTGGACGGCTGCTACTACGCCGTGAAGCGCATCCAGGTCAACCCGGCCAGCAAGCAGTTCCGCCGCATCAAGGGCGAGGTCACGCTGCTGTCGCGCCTCAACCACGAGAACATTGTGCGCTACTACAACGCCTGGATCGAGCGCCACGAGATGCCGCTCGCCGGCTCCGGATTCAGCCTCACCGACAGCTCCGAGCCCCGGAGCCCC
>OMKP01023431.1:0-10595 GCA_900302375.1 Bathygadus melanobranchus
AGTGAGGTAGGAAAGGAAGGTGGGCAAACAGTGAAGAAGTTGCAGTTTGTCAAGGGGTTGGGATTTGAAACTGGGTGACAAGTGTGTGTGTGTGTTTGTTCTTGTGTGTGTGTGAGTGTGAATGTGTGTGTGTCTTTGTGCTTGTGCGTGTCTGTTTGTGTGTGTGTGTGCGTGTGTGAATCTGATGTCAAACTCCATGCCTTCCATAGAAAATAGGGAACACACCTGACTACAGCAGATTTAGTACAGAACTGCTCTCAGTCTCTGAGAAGTCCTACAAGAGTGAGAGAGGGAGTGGCCATATAAACACAGGGCATGCACACACACATAATGTTAACATGCATGCGTTGAGAGGACATTTATCTGCACAAAAATGATGTTGACTTGAAGAAGTAATGTTAAAAATGAAACATTCCTAGCTGTATTCTAGATGGACTCTTTCACAAAAAGATTTGACTGAAAAACAATTAATTTCTACATTTATGAGGAAGCATGGGGAACATATTGACGGCGATGTTCATTTGTCTTCCTAAATGCCTAGGCACTGTTAGGATTTAGTCTCATTTAAACATACATAATTAACGGCTAGGTACCTGCCTTTGTAATAATAATGTATTCCTTTCATATGCAAACTATTTCTCTTTCTTTAATCAAGAAACGCTATGTTATTAAACATGTTGACATTACTGTAGCCTTACAAGCACAACCAGTCATTGCTTATTTAGCTATTTAAATTAGCGATGAAAACACAACCAAGTGGGCAATTCCAAAAAATGATATATGTAATGATGTGTTTAACCAGTCCATTTATGTCTTCATCTTGAGAATGGGCTTGGGGGACAGCCTTTTTCTGACAACCAGTGCATTACAATAATACAAAGTGAATGTAAGATGGTGATGTAAGAGACACAGCTTAGCATGGCAACAGACAGTATCCACATCCATGTGTAATTCACCTGACAAACAGCGCTATACAAATGGCTCTGTGTGTCAGCAGTTACTGAACGCTATCCGTGTGCTGGGATGCGCTCACCTTGGGGGCCTCCTTGCTGGGCTCGTTGTACAGGCTGCGTATCCTCCGGCGCTCCATCAGCTTGTTGTCCGCGGGCAGCGTCTTGGACTGCTCCCCCTTGTACGTGGCGCTGTAGCTGGTCTCCAGGCTGGCCTCCTCCCCCGGGGGCTTGTACTGGGTGGATGCCTTGAAGGGCTTGGCAGGCTTCACGTCCTTGTACGCCTTGAATTCATTCCTGGAGGAGCAGGGAGGAAGAGCAGGAGGAGGAAGAGGAGGAGGAGATGGAAGGGGAGTCGTGGGAAATGGGAAGGGGGAGGAGGAGATGGAAGGGGGGAGGAGGAAGAAGGGGATAGGCGGAGGAGAAGGAAGAGGAAAAGGAAGGGTAGGAAGTGGAGGAGGAGGAGAAGAAGAAGATTGAAATATTGGTGACACTATGCAAACTCTTTCATAGAACATAACCTGAAGAAAATCACACAATATTTATCGCAAATTGTGTGTTTCTACTATTTCATGAATGGTTAGTGAAAGGTCACTTTTAATAAGTGAACCATACAACTAGTAAAAGATAAGACTACAGTCCTACATCATCTAGAAAGCATTTCGACAAATGTACTTATTGTAAGTCGCTTTGGATAAAAGCATTTGCCAAATGGCCTAAATGTAAATGTAAAAGTCATTCAATCATAATATTGTAGTATTTGTCATTATATTGCAGAAACCCGTAGTGGAAAAACAAACTACCTTCCATGAAAACTGAAAATTAGATTTGTTTAATGCCATGAGCAATGTTAAGACTCATTATCTCTGGAAAGACCTAATCTAATATATGACTGAACTAGCTCAAAATCATCATGGGACATCTTGACCCCATAAACCCAACATGCTCTGACCTACTGTTGCCTACCACTGCACAGAAGTCAAGCTTTTCTCAAATACTTTAGCATTATTATATTTCTCAAAATATATGATTATCTTAGCCAGTCTTGCATCACAAATTATACTTAAATCTTACCAACATTTGACCAGGACAACTTGTACTCAAATTTTGCAAAACCATTTTTTTTAACAACTTCTTACCAAACTCTTTTATTCATAATCTATTAAGAAATGATTATAACAGTGAGTATGCTGTTCCTAATCAGGTGCTGGTGACATTAAATAAAATGTTGGGATTAAAAGGCGCGCCTGTACTAAGGCCTGTATCCCATGTGGGTAGCTATTAACCATTCAAAAACCTATATGTCGCGATATGCATGGCTGCAACCTCAATTACCCCATATTCATCCGAGTTCGTGCCAATAAATCACTTAATTTCTATGACTCCCATGATCGTGACTGAATAGGCCTACTTACCTGTAGCTAGTACCCGTCGATACGACCTCCTTGATCTGTCGGTTGAGAGCGTCTGCAGCTGCCCGTCCTTTCCTCTCGGCGCTGGGATCCGAGGGTAGCTTTTCCTCCTTTTTCTCAATGGTTTTTCTATCGACTGATTTTTCCCTCTTCGCCGGTTTTTTCACCACCTCTTTGAATTCTTTCTCTTGCACCTTCTCTTCGATTTCACTTTTCTCCACGCCACTTTCCGCCTCGGCCGCAGCGTGCTCCTTCTTGCTGCCGGCGATGCCCTTCCGCACGCTAGAGGTAGTTGGGCTGGGCTTGGGTATCCAGGGGTGGTCCCCCTTTTTTGGAATAGGCCATGGCTTGTAATCCTTCTGATACTGTGTTTCCGTATCGAATGGGGCCACCGAGGGATGGTATTCATTCTTGGGCTTACAGCTGGGTTCGGGGCGCACTTTCCATGCCTTGAAGTCTTGACGCGTGACGGACGCTGAGCCATCTTTGCCTTCTGCGGCACATGTCTCGGGTGGCGCCTTTGACTCTTGTTCACTGAGATGAGGCTGGGTTTCTATGGCGATGGGGCCGCTCCTCTTCTGCTTAGGCTGAGGTTGGTGGGTGAAATGCTGAACGTCGGCCACATCCGAGTATTTCGTGAAAACTAAAGGCACCGCGATGTCTGCTTTGTCTAATTCGCTCCAGAAGCGGTTGATGCAGCAAGCTCGGGTGATGCACGGCCAAGCCATGATCGATGGAGGTTGTTTTTTTTTTTAGAAAATACACAGATTAATGATCAAATGTTGTCCGAAATGCAAAGGACTTCAACACAGTAAATGATCTAGCTACTCACGAATCGGAGACTTGAAGATGATCGACCCCTCGCCTTTTACTCAATATAATTTTGTTAAATCACAGATATTTCGTTTCTGTTCTGTTGTTTTTGGTCAACCAATCTTAAGAGGATTTCGGGTAAATGCGGTCTCCTTTCAAGGGAACTAGATCATGCTCAAGTTTAAATGAATTTGTTGGTTTGCTGGTGCTGGTGTGGAGCACATTGCTTGCTGCTGGTTGCGCATCAAAACGACCCCACCCACATTTCTGATGCTCCTCGGAGATGTCCGGTTTCTGCACTATGAGTTTGCAACAGCGACCCATCATCACCTGGTCCGTCACAGTCTGGACCGGCAAGAGGGAGGAGACTGCCTTAACCCCTCCATTACCTTCGACGATTTGATTGAATATTTCACTACGGATGGACTGAATGGTAAAGAAACGCATTCAAATAGCATCATGTCAAATATTATTCAAAATGCGTTGAAAGTTATCTATAATAACGGATATTAATTTCTCTTATGTAGGCTAATTTAAAGTTAATTTTTTTACTCCTATAACTGAAAACAGGCCTACTCCATACAAGTTGGGTAAGCTATAAGTAGGCCTATTTGTTTTACATATCAAATAAATGCGCTTTAATTTAACATAAACAGAATAAACAGGAACATATAAATGAGATAAGCAACAATTGCAGCCCACTTGCAGCAGCTGTCAATATCAATTTAAGAGAGATAGAGGTCAACTTAAGTGGGTTTCGATTTTCGAAAAAATATATATAATTCCAACAAGATGGTAAATGGACTGCATTTATATAGCGCTTTTATCCGAAGCGCTTTACATTTGCCTTACATTCACCCACTCATCCACCGACGGCGGTGTCATCCATGCAAGGTAACAACCAGCTCATCGGGAGCAGTTAGGGTTAGGTGTCTTGGTCAGGGACACCTCGACAATTAGCTAGGCGGAGCCGGGATTCGAACCAGCAACCTTCCGGTTGCCAGCTCTACCCCCTGAGCTACTGTCGCCCCAAGATAAAACATAGATAATTAAAAACAAGAGAAAAGTCGGAGAACCATATCAATTTAAACTCAGCCCTGCTCATCAACTCAGATTTAATTTAATTCCATTCTAGTCATTTGAATTCTAGTCAGGTGAACCAAAGAATATCTCTGGGGCTAAACAATTTCTTTTTATATAAAATGAATAAACCAAACATCGAATAAAGAGCCTATAAAAAGCAGAACACACTAAATGATCTTTTATCAAAACAGCATACTTGAGACGGCGGCCACTGTACCTTTCCCATCAATGAACACAACTTGAATCATGGCTGAATGAGGAACATTACAAATATAACAAACCAGCATTTCCTCTACATCAGGAGTGCACTCCTTTCATACATCTGGTATTAAAGTATCAACATAAAGACTCAATGAAGATAAAAGAATGATGTAACCTGTTATCAAATAGTATATAACAAAATACATGCTAGAGTATGGGTGAGACCTAAACATCTAACACCCAATCTGCATCTCAAATGGTTTTGGTGGTGGTGGTGTTCTCCTCCTCCATTGGCTCCGCCTCCACTGTGGGCTCCACCTCCACCTCAGCCTCATCCTCTGGGTACAGTCTGCAGTACTGGTCCACCATGACGTCGAGGTCGTGCTTGACGTGTGCGTTGATGTGGAGCACCGCCATGCTCCTGTTGCGCTGCTCCATGGGCGTGGCGTCCAGGTAGGCCTGCAACCGCCGGCTCGCAGGCACCGTCTCTCCGTCGTAGTCGAACCGCAGCACGGGCAAGGCGGAGAGCACCTTGAGGAAGGAGTTGACGTTGGGGAAGAACTTGACGTCGGGCAGCTGCAGTGTCTCGTGGATGGTGGTGGGCAGGCGCACCTCCTTGCCCCGGTGCTTCCACTTGATCCTCCAGCAGTGCAGCTCGGCCGGCAGCGTGTCTGGGTTGGGCAGGTCTTGACGATACACGTCGGCATTGTTCTCCTCCGACGTGTTGAACTTCATCTGGCCCATGACGGCCGGTACCAGCGACAGGCACTTGAGGGCCTTCAGGTTGGTCTCGGAGAACATCTCCTCCACCTCCTGGATCACGCCGCGTATCACGGGGATGGTCACGTATTCCTTAAAGTACGCCTCTGCTTGAATCTCGCCTATGTCGGCCGAGCGTTGCTTCCGGAGGAACAGCCTCGGCACGATCACAGGGATGTCCATTTCAGCGGCCAAGCCAACAGCCTCCTCAAACCAGAATTCATGGTAAACGTCTATGTTGTCAATCACCTCATTAAGTGAATGCAAAACAGCAGTTAAGCTGTTCGCAGCAAAAAACACTTCGAGAGTCTCGCCTTGAAGATTTCTACCAAAGGCTCTGGTATATGTGAGGGTGTTTTTTAGTATAACAATGGTTACAATAAGTTCAAAGTCGGCCAGGATCTCTGAGATGGAATAGGCATTTGCTATGACGCCGTTGGTAAACCTTGCACCGCCATTGTGTCGGATGTTGTCCATGCAAAGCACAAGTGACTCCAGCATATCCACCATCAAATCGAAGACGTTGTGTTGACCTGTCCAGCGTGTGTGGCAAACCTGTTTGAGCATGCTCTCCTTCTCGTTTCCCTCGAAGCGGGTGGCGACGGCTTTCTCCAGCTCGCCCTGCGTTGACGGGTGGTCGAAGAAGACATCGATCTTCCGCAGTGTCTCCATGACGATCTGGACATTGGGGAAGGGGAGGCTGTTGGCCAGGTGAATGTTCAGTGCGGTGGTGGAGCACGGCATGTGGAGAGCCAGCGGGTACTTCTCTGTAATCATCACAGCCACGGCTTTCATCTTGGTGGTGGAGGTGCCAGTGGCCTTGTGGGCGTGTCCACGGCAGTCCTCCATGCTCAGCCCCCAGCGGCCAGTCAGCTGGTCCTCCAGTTTCTCCACGAACACCGACTCACTGTCGTCGAAGGGCAGGAAGTCCAAAAACTCTTCCCTGAGGAGGTTGCGCTGATCGACGAAGCGCAGGAACAGCGGCAGGTGTTTCTCGCCATCAAACTCCACCAGGTCGCCGGTGACCAGGGAGAAGAAGCGACTGTCCCTCACCTCCATGAGGATCTCCTCTCGGACTGTGTTCTCACACACCTCCAGGAGCTGGCTCTGTTGGGCGGCGGAGAGGTACTGCGTGTTGACCGCCATCCCTTCGAAGCGCTTCCTCAAGGCCATGTCTCCAGCGTTCATGTGGTAGTGTAACAGCATCTGGAAATTGCTGTTGCAATCAGGCTCGCTCGCTTCCGGCGGTCTGTCAGTCATCAGTGGGATGCTCTGTTTGCCCAGAAGGACGAGGACTTCGAATAAAGAGCGCAGGTAATCCCGGAACTCTTTCTCTTCTGGTGACAGCTGAGGTTCGTCGTCGTTGGTCGGGCTGTCCTCCGCCGTGGAATCCTTCTTGGAAATCAACTGGTTGATGGAAGATGCCACTAGATGGGGGGTATGGGGGGTGTGGAAACAAACAGGATGAAATGTGTTTATTCATTCCCTCGTCTAATTCTTTTTACAGTCAGAGGGTGGAGATACAAATGATGCAAAGATGAACTTGCAGAAAACGCCTTTAATTTACTCACGCCTCCTCTCTTTAATCTTCCTTATATCCTCCTCCGTCTGGAAAATAAGAGGACGTTACTTTTATGGAAATCAAATCACAACGCAATACAGAGCTGCATTTGAATTATTTTGAGGATTATAGTTTCTGACAAGTTCTTTAATTTGCTTGCGATGTCTGTTATGAGGATTTTTCAGGTGGCTTGTCAGATCAAACATAGTTGGGATGGCTGTATCCTTCAATACTGTCCTGTACGGGCTCTGAAAGAAAAACAAATAAAAAACAACAACAAATCCATCAGTACACATTCACTGTTCTAAATACATCCAGTTTGGTCACTATGCACATAGTACTTACAGTTTTGCACACCATTGCTGGGTCAAAGTGTTTGGCACACAACCTATAGTGCTTGTTTAGCTGGTCTGATGTTTTGGCCTCTAGATCTGCCCGGCGACAGTTTTCTACCCACATTCGGCATCTGTGAATGCAAAAACACTCACTCAAACACTTTTAACTCAGACGGACAAACTGGGATTGTAATGCACAGCAGCAATAACACGAGGAACATAAGAACTAAATGTATGAAAACGACCAAAAACAAGACTTGAATGAATACAGCTTCATTAAAAAAAATAATCACAACAAAACCTATTGTTATAGTATCACACTTTTATCATATGCTTATACAACTAGCTTCAGTAGTAGAATGAACAGCTTTGTTCAACGTTTAAACCAAGATGTTAATTCAAGGGTTTTCTAATGTGTAAACTTTAAACCTTAGGGCGCCATTAGTGAGTGAATATAACCGACATCCAAACTTGTACACTTCGTACCTCGGCTTTCAGAAGACTGAATAACATGAGGGAGATCATTCACACACTGAACATCACTATCACCAGTGACCACACATTGTCCTCCTCCTCTAGTTGACTTCACAGTAACTAAAACACTGCTATTAACCCAACGTGACGTCGCCCTGGTGTCATCTTTACGCCCGGCAAACACGTTACGGTGTTCGTTAGTTTCCTACCGTTCGGGGTCCCTTGGAAACCGAAAAAAGGCCAGATCGGACTGCGTGCTCTTCCTCGTGCAGTTGGGAGCCGCGCAAAAATTCGGCATTTTCCCGATTATCGATGGCTAGCGTGCACAGCTAACTTCAGATCGCAACACCTAACATCGAAATTAGCCGCTTTGTTTATTGGGAAACCATACGTCTATCGCGTAGACGGACGTGGTAATCGACACCGATTTGTTTGGGAGAGTAAAACGTCAGCCCGCACGTATAAATGACAGGTATGTGTACACAGGGAATATACCCGATTCAAACCAGCGTATTGTAGTTCTTCAACTTCCGGCATGTTTCCGGAAGCTCTTGAGTGAGCGGTCAGGATGGTCGATCTTTTTTTTTTTTCGGATGTTGATTAATTCCACAATTTACTCTCCACAACGTATGTTTTGTATATACACCTAAATCGACTTGTTTGTATGATATATGGGTACTACATAGCTACGTTTTGCTGTCTTTGTTAAATGGACATATTTGTCCCTTTGACGTGTCTGCCCGTTTAAGACATGACGCGGTTCTATCTGAAAACGTAGCACGTATGTGTCCCTTTTCATGTAAAAATAAAGCTGGTATCATCGTTAGGACGTGCATCAAATATTGTAATGGTATCGTTCAACATAAAAAGTCAGTTATAAAACATAAATAGATTATTTTGCTAGTGGTTGTAGTGTACATCACGTGGCTCGTTGGTCTAGGGGTATGATTCTCGCTTAGGGTGCGAGAGGTCCCGGGTTCAAATCCCGGACGAGCCCAGTTTTTCCTTGTTGTTTCACTATTCTTCATTTTTACGAAATATATGTACTTAAATCACAGCAGTCGAGGCACCGACAAAATACACATGTAATAAGGGCGCACTGCAATTAAACATCCGTATTTATATGAAAACTACTGGGATTAGGGTTAATGGGATAGAAATTCACATATATATCAAATAACATTGCTGTCAATTCCCTAAATAATTGCTTTGTGTGAGTTCTGGAAAAAGGTTTGGGCTCGTCCGGGATTTGAACCCGGGACCTCTCGCACCCGAAGCGAGAATCATACCCCTAGACCAACGAGCCACGGCACTATTGTACGTGATATACATAGTCATAGATATGTTGTTAAGGGTAATATGTCTAGATTGATAAAGCAGTTACAGCTATGAAATGTACAACACCGCTGGTAGTCAATTCACTAATCTTGATTATCATTGAGAACACCAACACGGGACTATAACTTTCTATGTAGATATGTACTCAAATGACGTTGGGCAATAAGGATATACCATGAACTGTGAGAACATTTAGCAGGAGAAACACGTACAGTCAGACAAGAATAAAGACACAGAACAATTCAATTAACTTCTTTTTATATATCATACATAAGACTGTCTTAATATAATACAAAGGGCATTGTCATAAACACAGCAAAGTCTTGACTAGATCTTACAATCTGTGGATACATGGACTTATCCTTTCCCCCATGCTGTTCAATTCTATAGTGCATGTTGCATGTACAAAAAGTGATAAAATGTGAAATTAAAAAAATGAAGGAAAAATAGTCAAATTAAATCAGAGGATTGAGACTTTTGTTGGGTGTAAGATAATGTTAACAAGTATACTGATTTGTGTAAAACCCACAAACTAAACAGGCTTATGGAAAATGGAACCTTTTTTTCCAACCATGTGCTTCTCATATAACCAAAAAGTAAAGTTTGTGATGTACATGCACTTACAATATACCCTGTGAACATTAAGGTTTGAAGATCTAGCTTTCCCTGTTTGATTCAAACCCTACCTCATAATGTTGTCCTGATGCAGTCAAGTACCACTGCCAAAAGGCAAGGTTTTGCCACTAAGAAAACAGGAATTCCTGCCCACTGAATGGTCACCAGATTGACAAACATAATCAACATACCAGCAGGAGCAAGGTAGTGAGTTCTATACTTCCTTTATTAAAAAAATATAAATATATACATAAATTCTATTTCAACTATTAAAAAGGGGCTGCATTTCATGACAACTGCTCTAAATAAGAGGTCAATCAGCATGATCTGAAATAGGCGCACACTTACAAGTCACTGCAGTCAAATGTTTTTTTTCAGTCTTTATTTTGGAATGTTAAGTACCAGTATGAAGGGCCAGTAATCAAATCACTGGCAAATTCTGAATGTCTCAAATTCTATGGGGTATGAAAAATGATTGCAAATTTGCAATTGACCTTGACATCCAGATAAAACCCCAATCAAGTTATAGGTAGCTTTACATTTATATTGTGGAAATAACATGGATGATTTTTTTTTTGTTTTTGTCCGTATGATGTTCTCCCCTCTAAATGGACACTAAAATGACCTTTGGCCCTGGCCTCTACTTAAAAGGCGGTTGTGGGCAGGTTTTTTTTCTGTCTAAATTTCAAAGTTGATAAAAAATGAGCAACAGAAAAAAAAAGAATGCACTTTAAAATCCCTGATAAAAAATAAACAAAAAAAAAATCTAAATATTCTGGTTATTGACTGTAATGATCTGAGAGAGGACATGCATGTCTGCCTAAGCCAAGCATGGGATTGTGGGCTTATGGGCACCGGTTTCCCTTTAAATAAGACCACAATCACAGGGATCTGCCCTACCACATCAGCACAAGACCATTCCAAACTCAACTCTGACCTCCCAAAGTTATCACCGTACTGCCAGAACAACGACGTAAGGTCTCCATTCGTGGCGGAACTTAGCAAGTTGACCAAATGATGTATGAAAGGCAGCAAAACCCTTTGAAATAGTATG
>OMKP01023431.1:11279-27927 GCA_900302375.1 Bathygadus melanobranchus
AAACAAAAACAGGGTAGACTCTGGAATAGATAGTTCTTTCCACTGCAAAATCCTTAATTAGTGAATAAGATTTTCAAGGAAGTAATGTTTAGGAGGTTGTTGTGTACAATAAGACCCTGTTATGTGGGGCCCTGCTGAAGAAGAAAACTTTGTAGAGAAAGGCCTCAAATTACCATTCTTATTTACCTTTTTATGTTTGTTTTAATTTCCTTAAAGAATTAAGGGCTGTCTAGAGAGAAAAATAGAGAAAAGCCATCTTAATTCAAATAATAATGTCCAGCTCCGTTCCATTCCAAGTCCATGAGTCATAAGGCCAAAGGGTTATCTAAGAACCAGCCATTGACTGTCTTCCTCGTAACTGGGCCGGGTCCTCTCGTCTCCCGCGCCCACCGCTGCTCTCGTCTGTGCCAGGCCCGGGTGCAGCGTGCGAGGCTGCGGGCCTCTGGGGCCTGAGGGGCGGTGCTTCCCTCCGCTCCCGACACCCGGCCGGCGTCGGTATCGGCCCGCGGGGTCTCCTCCCGCCCTCTCCGTCCTGGCCAGCACATGCTCTAGGGACTCCGCTGTCGCGTGTTCCTCTTTTTGACAAGAGTTACACCACACCGACCGACAACATGAAATATCACTGCAAACACTTCCCCCTCGTCAAGCTACAGGATTTACAAGCAGCTCTTAAGTAAAATTTCCATTAAAAAAAAACGAGAAAAAAAACAAGAGGGCAAAAAACAACCAGTGGAACGGTAATGTCAGACATCCCACGGTCTTAACCGAAAGAGGACGCCCAGCGTTTTACGGCTGACGGCCACCTGTAAACCAGCTTCAAACGTCATTCTAAAATGCTCCTCAGAAGATTTTGCCACATAATACCATATGGTGATTGTGATTACATGGAATTGGTGAAATGGTAAGATGGATGTCTCGATCTTACTATGTTATTCTGCAATATTATTTTGTGCCTAATGATTGCAAAAGAAAGAACGGATGTAAATTACATATATACTTTTTAACAAAAGGGTTTTTTTTTCTCTGTAGTAGCGGTTCAGTGATATCTCCCTTCTGACGTGAGCAGCTTTTGTTCTCAACACACCTTGTAGTAAAAAACACCACCTTAAAAATGACGCACAGGGGGGAACACACAGCCAAATGTCAGTGCAGTCACGAGCTGGCCATCGAACTCTGCTGCACACACACTCCGGTCATCGGAGACTCCTCTCGGTCCATGCCCGGCCTCATGCCCAGGTGGCCCTCCCCCAGGTAGTGGGCAGGCCCCGTGTTTGTGCCCATGGGGAAGGCAGGGTGCGCTGCCATGCCGGTCTCCTGCCGGGGGTTTGAGAAGGCACCCAGCCCCATGCTCAGCCCACCGTTCTGACCAAAGTCAAGGGCGCCGACGGGCAAGTGGCGGAGCTGGTACGCCTGGTTGCCATGGTTCCCAGTGGAAGAGGAAGATGTAGAGGAAGAGGAGGCAGAGGAAGACAAGGAGGTCATGGACAGGTGGCCATGCACCACCTCCATGGAGTCCTGCGTCGAGGAGCTGTGTGTCGGGGAGGTGTAGTGGCGCGGACGAGGCCTCGTGGCCATCATCTGCCCGTGGTGGTGATGAGGGTGTGAGTGGGGATGCAGGGCCTTGGGGTGCTGAGGGGGGACGTGGAAGGTGGTCTCCTGAACCGGATGGGTCTCTCCAGTGACTGACTCTGGTACCACACCACCTCCCCACACCAATGGAGGAGGGTAGGGCTGCCTCGCCTGCACATGTGATTAGAATACAGAATGGCATCATTGAGAACAGCTCTTTCCACATTCTTAGCAAGACTAATGTCTCCAAGCTGGCTTATTTCCTTTTGTTTTTAAGACCGGCAAGACCTTTTTGTAAAGCCAGCCAACCAATGTCTAGACTCTAGTCTGACCTCAAAAGAAAAAAAAATGATGTGATAACAATTTGAAAATGTGTTAATATGTTGTTGCTTGGATAATTTATCAGTTAAGTGTTCTCTCATTCTTTATTTGAAATGAACAAAGACCTAAAAATACCTACACTTCTTATAGAATCTATGTTAGCCATCTCTGACTGACCTGTGGGCAGAGGCTGTCACCATCAATGGCAGGCATGGCCGGCCCAAAGTGTCCTCCACTGTGCAAGTGGTGATGGGTCGGGTCTGACCTCGCTCGGCCACTGGTACTTGTCCCAGACGACCCTCCTTCAGGGGTAAACACAAGGTTCATGAGCGCATCGTAACAATGTTATACAAGCAAAACACTACCACCGCTTGGTACAAATCAGACCACTACACCAAGTTATGAGACTAAATATGAATACAAAAGACTATCCTATTGCAAGTATTAACATAGCAGTAATGAGGAATAGCAATACCCTATTGCTTAACGCCTTCATTTAGATAGAAGCTAAATTGTTTGTAGTAATAACAATACGTTGCATTTATATAGCACTTTTCAAGGCACTCAAGGACTCTTGAATAGTATTGTATCGTCATCACATTAACAACTTCTCGTGATACCCAGTTTATAGTCGAAATGAATTACAATGAGAAGAGATGCCCTTAAAATGATCAAATGTGAGGTTTTAAATGTCAGTGAGAAAGGAACTCATTTTAGCCCTATAAGATAATTTAAACTTCCATATACTTCAATGTAATGACCCTTCGACTGTAGAATGGTATTTTGAATTCATAAGCATATTATTTTCCAAATCTTATAAAATCCCCCACAATTATTACATTTTTCCATATTGCCCAACCCTAAATTTTACTATTAACGATTTGTAACCAAGGGATCATAAAGGGGCCATGTTGGAGATTGGGCCAGAAGTAACATGCAATCTTTAGTGACCACAGGATGAAACCATGGAGAATAAGTATGTTTGAAATATTTTAACAGCACGAGACCAATGAACCCAATGCCACCATTTGAAATAAAGCAAGAATAAGGTCACACCATGTTGTGACATCCATACCTGAACTGGAGGAGGTGCTGGACGTAGTTCCTGAAGACTGGGACTGCTCCAGCGCAGGGCTGGTGGACACGCTGCTGCTCGTGTTGGTCCCCTCGTCGGCAGTCTTCTTGAAGAAGCTGTGCTGCAGGGCATAGTAGGGCTGGATGCGGCTCTTGGGGTCGTAGTCCAGCATCCGCAAGATCAGGTCCTTGAACTTCAAGTAGTCGGCGACAGCATGGCCAGACTCGCCTGCACGGCGGCCCCCGGGACCGCCCGTCTCCACGCCCAGGATGGAGTGGAGCTTACGCGAAGCTGGGGGCTTATACTGTTTCAGACGGCGAGGAAGAACACTTAGTTAGCCCAAAATGCATAAACAGTTGAAAAATCAAACATTTGACCGACATTCAAACCATTTTTCCCAATCGTTTGAAATGAAGACGGCATCATTACAATATAATTACCCGTTTGCCATCTTTGGTCTTCTTTACACTCCATGTACCATCCGATAGCTTCTCAAAAAACTTCCTGGCTTTCGGAGCTAGGTCCATTATGTGGTTCGGGGGGATCCCGAGAACTTCAACTATCTTGTTCATTTGATCCACCTGAAGAGGAAGTTGTGTCAGATTATCAACTAAATCGTGAACAGGTAGGATGCCATATGAAACATTTGTTTGACCTTGTCCCAAAAAATGTTTCAATGGAAATAGTGGGAAGTGCTCACAACTACTTAATTTGCTTTGCATTATTATAGATTTTATTGAGCTGTTTAGATTTTTCTCCAGTGAAAACATTTGTTTTTACAAGGATGGACGCATCTCAAGTGTCAAGATTTTATATAATATAACATGATTTTGTTTTTCTGGCAACTCACTAGCAGTTCTGAAAATGACACAATTGTATAAGTGCAAAGGTTGAGGCATACCAATAGTCTATACACCAGAATACTTTTAACGTCAAACTCAAAAAGACAAAAGGAACTTGAATCCATGGTTCCTGTACAACATGCTTAAGCGTACCTCATTGGCTCCACTAAAGAGAGGCTCCCCCGTGTGCATCTCCACCAAAATGCAACCGAGGGACCACATGTCGATGGCCAGATCATAGGGCATCCCGAGGAGCACCTCTGGGGAGCGGTAGAAGCGACTCTGTATGTACTGGTATATCTACAGAAAGGCAGGAAGGAAAATGGTCATTATACTACTGCTTGACCATTCCTGAGCAACAAAAGAACGAGGTGATTGATATTACTGGTACTTAAATACAATTACGGCCAAATTCTAGCCCACCCACCCTCTGTCCCAGTTGGCATGAGCTGCCAAAGTCCACTATCTTGATGGCACTCCTCTTGGGGTTGCACAGCAGGATGTTCTCAGGCTTCAGGTCACAGTGGATGATGCTGAGCTCAGGTGTGGCCAGGAAGAGCAGCGCCGTGCACAGCTGCTGGGCGAACTTCCGCGTCAGGTTGAGAGAGACGCCGCGGAAGTTGGTGTTCCGCAGCAGGTCGTACAGGTTGTAGGAGAGCATCTCGAACACCAGGCAGAGGTGGTTCCGGAACATGAAGTGACGCTTTAGGTGGACTAGGGGAGAAGAGGAATAAGCAAGAATTAAAAAGGGACAACGTATCAAAAAGCTACAGGTTTGGTTGTATACAATGTAAATGTTAGAGGTTTTCCTCTTACCTATGTAGTACTTCATCTCGGTATCATGTTTGTTCATGAGCTCTAGGAGCCGCACTTCAATCTGGGCTTGATTGAGGAAAGCTTTCTTGTTCTTAATTATTTTAATGGCAACCCATTCTTGCTCTGCACGGTCATATGCCTTCACAACCTGCAGACATCAGGGGGGGAGAGGAAAGAAAACTATTACATTCCCCAAATTAATGTATTAAAAACGTTATTTAATGATATTAAGGCCAATTCATAAATGACATTTAATGAAGGGAAATGCAATCAAGCAAAAGAAACAGAATGTACGTCCTCTGCACATTTGTCCGTCAGTGGCCATGACGCACCTGCCCGAAAGACCCCTTTCCTATCAAGGAATCAATCTCATAGCGGTCCATCCACTTCTCCCCGTTTTTGACGATGTAGTCATAGTTATCATCGTCGTAGCCATCGTTGAAGACCTTCCTCTCTTTCTTGTGGCTGGAGTCCTCGCCCTGACCCTGTTGGTGCCGGCGCTTCTTCTTTGCATAATAAACCTGTGAAGGTAAACAAAAAGGAAATAAGCACCACAACAGTCAGCAAAGACAATAATCCCCCCGCAAGCTTTGTAAAGTGCTACTGTATAACTACGGTGGTTTAATTGAAATACAAAGTTGACACAAACCTCATTGATGTGTTTGTATGTTTTGATAAGGTCAATGGAGAGCTTCCTCAAGGGAGCTGAAGTTGGGTCACGAAAGCACTGGGGCATGTGCCTCTGAAGGAACACAACGGGAGAATCCCATATCAGAGGTACGCTTCATATTTACAGCACGCACAGAGGCACATCAACATTCACTACATTTAACTGTCCCCTTCACAGGGACAACTTGTGACAAAGCAATATATTCATACTATCTTTTTTTTTTTAAACAGCAACAGCCCCTATTCTTGTTTATTGTACAGAAAATATGTCTCCTGTAAATTGCAACAACGTCAGTTATATGATATCAGGCAACATGTACTGGCGGAACACAAGTGCCAACTGTCATTTATTAAAGAGCACGGGTTCTACCTGATTGGCAGTGAGCTGTTGTGTCTGGTCGCTGTACGGTAAGACCGCAACAGATTGGTCAGTGCTTGGCTGGTGGCGGTCACTGTACTGCTGGTGCGTATGGGGCATTGGAGCAGCCATCTGAAGACCAGCAGTGTGGAAAGAAAAAGAGGGCGCAAGCCGGACGGACGAAGGTTTGCATGCTGAAGTCTCTCCTCCTAAAGGGAATTAGGATCATCATGAGTTGCATGTTAACTCAATTCAATGGGAGTTACAACAAGATAGTGGACAGGAAGAGCACGAGTGTGTGTGTGTGTGTGTGTGTGTGTGTGTGTGTGTATAGAACAGGTCTACTGGTTGTTCTATGCTAGACATCATTAACCAGAACACTATCGTACAAGACATCTCAGAACATAAAACAATACCAGTAAAACAATATGGGATATGCATGTAACCATGTAGTGCCTGTAATGGTTTTTGTCTGACAAATAGCAAGGTTTTTCTTTAAAAAAAAAAAAGCCTTTAGGAAATCCCATTTACAGTATATACACATACATGCATACATAACTGTTACCATATCCACCTTTACATTTTCAATACACAACTGTAATCCTGAGAATAATATTTAACTGCATTATTTCAACAGCAATTATAATTATTATATATCATTATTTTCCTGTAATTTACATGAAATAAATACAATTATGCATTAAAGAATGATCACAGAAAAGAAAATAAGCCATATAAATCAACCTTTGCATGAAAAAAGGACGAAAGGAGTGGCTTTAACAGTAAAAAGGGATGAAAATAAAACCTTTCCACACTGTACAGTGAATCATCCTTCATTTTAAGCCAGAAGGAATAAAAAAATATTAAATAGCATGTTCAGCTATCAGCATCTCTCTCCAGACAACACAATTCACCAGTGCTACACAGTAACCACTATTCAGAATCCCAGCAACAGCACCTAATTAGCATAGCCTATCACCACAGAGATACAGCGTGATTTGGCAAGCCCATCAATGCACAGACCAATCACAACGCAGTATGCAAATAGCCTACTTTTGTTGCCAGGGCAGAGCTGCTCCCATTTTCCAATGAGAAAACAAGAAATAAACAAGAAATAAAATTGAACTTTGGCACACTTAGACGCTGCTTTCAACACAAGAGCCTGACAGCAAAATAGCAGCACAGCCCAAAACCTGCACTCCATCTGAGAGCAGTAGAAAACGTTAGAAAGCTGACCCAGCTGAGGAAAGGGGAAAAATACAGGTCCAGTAAAGGAAATAAAGGACTTATAACAACCAAGGAATAGACAGTGGGAATGGCAATAAAGATGTACAATGTTACATTGTCAAATATATATTAGACTATATTGTATATATTCAATTCATTGTATTTGAAGTGTGTATATTTATATGTATATATAAAAACAAAAAAGGTGAATTTTTCACTGAATTTGAGATCGATCATTTTACACAGCATCTTGAATAAATATCTATATACGATTGACTCCTTTAATAACAACAACTGGTCGGTAAATATAAATGTCAGAGGCGGGAGTGTTAACCACTACCTTAAATACAATTTCAAGTCCAGAATGTCAACAATGTTTCATTTAAGGTTAGGTTGAAGAAAAAGCCAAAAGAAAAAAAAACATGTCCAAACAAAAGGAACAAACAACATGTAAATGAAGGGGGTAAAGGCCATCAAACCCTAAACATGAACCCAATATAAGGCTCTTTACATTTAGAATTTAATTCAGATGTTGTACATGTTGTAGTCACTTCGTTCTTAGAAGATTCAATGTTTTAGAGGAAGCTATCATTTTTTTTTGTTTTTAAATATTACTGTGCCTTCCATCCAAAGGGTGATGTTCTTAACAGCTAACCTGGATGCATCTTCTCCTGTATATATTTCATATCATCCTGGGAGGAGAGTCCAGCAGCAAACCACAACCCACTACAAAAAATAAAAAAACACATCATTATCATTGGGAATCTTTGCTGGAATTTAACTTTGTTGTGGATAAACTTAAGTTCATAAACTGTTAGGTAAACCTAACAATAGAATGTAAATCTAAAATTGAAATATTTAAAAGGTGTCAGGCAGGTCAGCAAAGCCAGGCAGTCAGAAAGCTGTTGACTTTTTACCTGTAAATAGCAGTTATTCCCTGGCATGTTCTTGAACACAAAAAAAATGTGTGACATTTCTAGAAAGGGACAGATATGACTTGAAGCCCCCTAAAGAAGGCAATGGTCAAAAGTCACCAGTTAAGACAAATGTTGTGGATTTAACATCACTGGATATCTCCCCTCAGCATGTCTCTGGTTTGAAAGGATAAAAAGCTGTCATTCAATGGCGATATTACGATCTGATGTGGACGAACAAAAAATATGAAAACACATTAAGAAAAGTTGTTTTGACTCATTCTTGAGGTAGTAATTGAAAATGCTCCAACAATGCTCAACTAAAGTTCTATAACTACCAACACAAACCGAGGAATTTCCAACTCGACTGAACATAGCAACAATCTACAATTGAATCATATCAACGACAGCATAAAGGTTGAGATCATTCTCCGTTTTCAGTACCGACTTATGAACAGTTCCTTCTGTACCGTCTATTCAACACAGCATTAACGGGCCTAAATATGTGTAAATATAGCTAGCTAGCTATTATTAGCCATCACGTATCAGAAGCAAACCACATCTTTAAGACTATATTTCGCCTTCTCACGCCAAGCAAATATTGAGAAACATTTCAAGGCCAAATAAATATGTAACGTCCAAAATAATCTATAGATTTAATACATGTCCACCAGGTTACAGGGTAGCACTGTACTTACAGTTGATGGGGTAGATCTCGTCATGGTTGGAATTCAGAAAGCATATTCAGACTATTTTGCGTCTCCCTTCGCTACATACTGTGTCTATATCGCAAGTTGAATACATAAACTGTAAATAGGTGTATTTAAACGAATGAGGGATAGCCGCTCAACTAGCCGCCGTTACCGCCGTTAACCTACAATCTGCGGGACAAGCAAGTATACCTCTCGCCAATCCAATGTTAAGGTTTGCTAGTGACGATATGTTCAGCCAGCGGGTTATGGGCCCATTCAACTGGCTCGTCAACAAGCCAGCCTTAACTATTAGCTAGGTTAGCCAAATTGGCTAAAAGTCGTTAGCCAAATTAGCAAGGTGGCTTGAGCTAACCTTTACAGTAAACTCAAGCGGACAGTAGTAAAAGCCAAGACACTCAAACCAAGCACCGCCGCCATGCCCAACACACGGCAAATTTGCTATAATTAAAAAATGATCTCATATCGCAAGGTTAGTTGTAACGTCAAACCAACGCCAGCATGATTGGCCGACTATGTTAGCTAACGACTAGCGGCCAGGCTCATACTATCCAACATTAACGATCGTTCGTTGACCTACTGACTGAACGTTAACACTAGCTACAGAAAAGATGGTAGGGACATAAAATGTTAGCAGGCTGTCATATCATTGACCAGCACTGTTAAGTTTACGGTGTCGCCCATCCAAGCGGCTCACAATCCACATTCAAACAGGCGTGTTCGTCAAGGCTGAAAAAAAAAAAAGAAGTTGGCAGCGGCGTTATTTAAATGCTTAAGATGTACTCACCCCTGATGGCACGATCTTCATTTAAAGTCCAATAACCTGTATGATGAGGCAACTTATCCAGTTTGAGATTCTCCCCTCCCTGCGCCGCTAGCAAGGAACGTTAAACCCAATCCCCCTTCTTCACACCGGCGAAGTCTAAAACAATCCGCTCTTATTTAACCATGGTTTCTCCAGGATTTCTGTTCAGAAATTGAATCGACAACTAAGGCGTCTTCGACTACAATCAGCTGATTACTAGCAGCTTGCTAGCGTTAACTAGCACGCATTACTTACTAGCTAACCTTAGCCAACTGGCTAGCTAGCAAGTTGACAAAATGAACGCGGCTAACATTAGCCCCGTCGGCTAGCTTTAGCTCCTTTCCTCAAGCTAACGATTAGAGCTGCCGCTAAATAAACCTTGTAATAAATTCAGATTTGTCGTATCTCTGCTGTTTCAGCGACGGCTATTTCGACATACACGACCACTTGGATAAATCCCAGTTGTCTAAATCGTGTAACAAAAAGCGTGTCCTCTGATAATTTTGGATAAGAATTTTATGTCAATTGTCACAAAATGGCGCGCGGTCCAAACCTGCGCAGTGAACCGGCCCGGTGGACCAGAGATACGGACAACCGAGTTAGTGCGGCGCCGCCTAATTATTTTAACTCTATTAAATCGTTTGCCTCTTGATTTTCATAATCCGTTCCATTCGACGCGTTTCTTTATCAAAAAATGTCAAACATATATCCAGTGACAGCATTATTCCGGCGGGAAGGGAGAAGATTTGAAAAGACTGAGCTGGGAAAAAAACCCTTCTGACAAAATGGCGATGCTCTGGCTTGTTACCATGGCAACTGTCAATCAAAAATTAAAATACCCGGATGTACCAATGACGAATAAAATCTAACTATGCACAGAGTTGTAATCTATCATAACTCTGGCTTTTTGGCTTTGTTAGGTCTGACGCCAAATATAGCGATCTGAAGGTTTGGAACATGTCTCATGATTTAATCGCCGTCCCTATTTTGCGTTTTACTAATGGATATCCTAACGAATATTAGACATACATCCACACACCCATCCATATATAGATGGATGTATATAGGCCTATGTATGTTGGCCTATGTTTGCACGTATGTTTGCACGTATGTATGTATGTATGTATGTAGCAACCACATAAAATGTAAACGTGTTGTCACTAGATTTAATGATTGAGCAGATTAGAATACCAAGACCACACACAGTACAAATAAATTCACATGCACTTGTGTGAAATATATGCAATAAAAATATATGGGTTAGGGTTACCCTTCTAACCATTGGTGATCACTAGTACTAAAACTGTGGAGGCCAAACACTGAAATCCATCCCTAAAACAGCACCATCTCTGGTGAAACACTGGCTATTGCAATTACTCTTTCTAAAAAGGTTCAAATTGATGATCTGTGAAATGTTCGCTGTATGTTATATTATTTAAAGGAAATTAAGGCGTTGTCATTGCACGCTTGTGATCATTTTCGTGCAATGTTGTCCACTAAAGATAAGAATAATTAGTATCAGATTTCGCGTCTGTATGCTAATGAGGCTAGGTGTAAAGTTCGCTATCAACTTTATCCACGTTGTTCTTACTTTCTCCACATTAAATGTCAATGCATTTATTTTGTTTTACAAACGCAGATAGTGAGCAGACACCAAGTTTCATTAGAAGAAACATGTTTGTTTGCCTCGACTGTAGGTATTCTATAACATTTATATTTCTGTATAATAATGATGTGTATTTTGAACTGTTAATTTAGTTAATTAAAAAATAATTATTACTGGAAGCAATTATTTTGATATTAAGATTCAAGATCAAGAAATTTGTCTTGGACAAGTATGCAACACATCCCCTCATTTCACACCCTATGTCTTGGGTTTAAGGTTAGGGTTGGGGTTAGGAGGATTATAAAAATAAAATGAGAGCGATGAAAATGAGAGCGAGATTCATGAGAAGACAAATGTGTATTTGTCTCTACTGCAGCATAAACCAACCGATGGAACATCAGTGTCCGTCAATTCTTTAGCCGAATGACCATCATTACACGGGTGCCATGGTGCGTCAATCTTCTAGATCAGCCAAAGCCAATTGCCGTGGATGCTGCTTGAAAACTTGGATCAAGTTCAACATCGAGTGTGGTCTTCTTTGTCTTTCTTTGAGGGGTTGTTCTGTCAGGGTTGTGTGCATATCAGTTGATATTTTGTGCATTGTTTTAAAATGAATTTCACTTGTTTATTTGATTTTTATTTTTGGTAATACACAACTATATTTGTCATGTCAGTGAAACTAGGTTTTGTCAGTGATCATTTTGGTACAACGGTAGGGGTTAAGTCAGAAGCTGGGGTGTACTCCTGTTGGGCAGCACATGGGGGAGGGTCTGAAGACATCCACTCCAAGCTTGACTGATGCTCTGAGTCTTCATCAACTCTCAGGTTCATGACCAGATTGTGGAGTCCCTTATAGCTGAGTTAATATTAGTATATATATTAGTATTCAGTCGAGGGCTGGATTGCCATGACTACATCTTCTCTAAGCAAGCATCTAAGCAAGTGTCCTGTGTATGAACAGGCTTAAGAGATCATTGGGAGTTTGATGGGCAAGGCTAGAGATTGGCATTCACATCTAACACTGAGAGCAAAAGTGAGAAGTGAGAGCAAACACAGGTCTCATTTATGATTTTCTCCTTCAGTATTTTGGTGATGCATCATCATATCTCCCACTAGCACATTTTTACACCACTCTGCATAGACCTCACGAGAACTGTAGATTACTGGTTGAGAATCAACAGGGCTGCTGATCTGGTGGATGAGGGTCTCCAGACAGGGTAGGAGGATGGAGAACTTGGGCGAGGAAATGGCACCTATGATTGTGGAACCTGACTCTGAACTTCCCTCTGTTTTCAAATGTAAGCCTATACAGCATTGGAGCTCACAGGATATACAGATGATGATTGATGATTATTAGAGGGATCTGAGAGCTTCTAACAGGGACAGAAGTTCTATGCCATTGAAGAGCCACACCACCACCGTCCGAAAGTCAGCTAGTGCCTGAGTAGTTTAACACTAATCTCCACTCCTACTCTGAGTAATGCCACTCATGCCCTTTCTGTCCCTGTTCCTCTGCCATGCTTTGTGCCAATCTGCTTACCCCCGGCCATCTCTGTAGTAGGTCACAACATCCAGCAGTCTGAAGATACAATTCACATGATGGGCATGCTAGAACAGATGATGTGAAAGGTACAACAGTGCAACGTCACTCTTCGTAGTGGGAGATTTCAAGGTGGCACTCGGATGAGAGCATGTATAGTCTGTGGTGACAGTAAACACACCAGCATTGCGCACTGCATGTTGGAGAAACTGCTTTGTCTGCTTATCCCCAGGCCACACAAGGACAGAGTGTACCACCAGATGTTTCCCCACGCCTCAGCCCCAGGGAAACTAGATGGCCTGTATTCCGAGGGAGGCAGTGAGGGTCAGAATGTGAACTCCCACCTTTAAGAAACATCTGATGCTGAGACACTGTATACGGCTCACACAAACTCTTGTCATGATCCTTAAATGATTGTGTATCAGAACACACAAATAGTGCCCTCTCTACACTTCTGTGACAGTTTGTAAGACAGTGTCTCTGGATGCTATGCTTGACAGCGGCTCCATGGCATGTACCATCAATGAAACAGCAGAAGGGGTTAGGGTTAGAGCCTTATAGAGCCTGGATTGGTCACGTCACATAACCAGTTCAGTTCAAATGTGCTGCTAGTTGGTTGTGGGGGTAGTCATGTCAAGCCTTCAATTTGGAGATGGAGGTGTATGGCTGTAAGACCATGGCTCCTACTTTGGTGGTCCAGGGGCAGCAGAATGAGTTCATACTAGGCACAACATTATGCATATTCATGGTTGCATTGATTTCAGCAGAAGACACAAGGAATAAGTCAGGTGATGTCACAACCGACCACTTTACAAGAATGGTCCAAGCCTTACCTTGTAAGGACTAGTTGGCCAAACAGGTCGCATGAGTACTTTGGGATGGGATGTATCCACAGCGACCAAGGAGCTAGCTTAGAGAGTCAACTGATGAGCAAAAAAATCAGTCTCGGGACTCTGAGCAGGACCCTTGGTAACATGATCCGTGCGCTAACCCCAGACACAAAAGTCAACTGGCCTAAACGTTCATGTGCAATAGCACAGACCGTGAGACAACCGGTTATGCACCTTTATATCTGATGTTCGGAAGGATACCGTGTCTCCCAATTCTTTTTTGCACCGTTTGGAGTGATCCATCTGTGGTAGCTCCGACAACTATGTGGTTTCTAACAAAAGACCTGAAGGAATCTATGATGATAGCACAGGAGCATGATGATAGCACAGGAGCATGTTATAAAATAACATGCTCCTGTGATGCAGACCGCTGGGAATCTGTTGTCTACACAATGGTGGAAAGTAATCCAGAGACTAATACTTGCAGGATTTGTGATACTGCCACAAGGCAGGAGAACGTTGATGTTAACTCCCGACCTGTACACACGCAAGTGTGATCATGTCAAACTCAAGTGTGACCCCTGCATCAAAAGTGGAACGAGGTCCCTTTACCCAGTGAAGTGAATGGAGAAAAACATCAGAGAGGGAGCATGGATTCACCTGGAAGCGAGAGAGTTGTGAATGGAGACATGGAGTGCGACAGAATTACAAATGTTTTTTAAAGGCATAGAGATGTTTCTCTGTGTATCCCGGAATCTGCAGATCCTGAAGAGAGAACCCTTGAGTGAGTCACACGGTTATAATTTACTGAACGCTCACTGACCAATTCCATTGACAGCGGAAGAGCATCTGTTCCCCAAGGACCAAGTAGAGATGACTCTGAACCAGGGTCTGATAAGTCATTCTATGACACAGTCAGACAAGCCAGCATGAGTTAGGCTTTTGGGAAGAAAAGAAAAAAGGGTTATATGTAGAGATTGTATTCGGTCCCCAAAGGCTATAATACAATACTGTAATACTGCTAGAATACAGATATCATGCAAACATATTAATATTGATGTATTTTTCCTCAGGATCACTTGGGGGACAATAAGATAAAGGTCCCCAGGCTATTTGGAGTAAATCTGAGTCATGGGTGAAGAGTAAGAGAGTGATTTTGAGCATTAACGCTTAGCTTAACATTTATTCAAATTGACACTGTGATGTAATTTTTTGCAAGCTGATACTTGCTAAAAGCATGGATGTATACGGCTAAAAGACATAACAGAACGCCTTAAGAGTACGTCATCACTGACAACCTTGCTGATTAAAGGTAACGGTAATCTTGTAACAAAGTAACTTGAACAAACTATGAACTGTACTACTAAACTACAATTAAATAGTTTAGTAGTACACGTCAAAAGTTATGTTATGTTTGAATACAAAACTAATGAAGGATGCTTCAATTATTAGAATATTTGGGCTCTTTTGTTTTTACATGTGCGAAGGCAGCAAAAATGACTTTCTTTTTTTTAACTGATAGTGTTAATCGGTAAAAAAGATATTGATGGTTAACGGTTGATTAAAAAAAAATGATATCCACTAGAATAATAATAGGTATCCACAGTGAAACTGTGTCATTAGCATCAGGTATTGCGTGTGTATGCTAATTAGGTGTGACGTTCTCTAACTTTCGTCACGTTATTCTTACTTTCTCCATGTTAAATGTCAATGCATTTATTTTGTTTAACAAATGCAGATAGTGAGCACACACCAAGCTAGAAAACAGAATAGTGTAGTGTATTTGTCCTTCTACTGCAGGTATGTGGTTCAGTGTGAAAAAGCTATAATGCTATATTTTATATGCATTCTGTTGCATGTTTTGTATGGAGATATGTGTGTAATTTGTGTTCTATAACATTTAGAAAAATGTTTTATACATTCTGTATAATAGTTGTGTATTCTGTATAATAGCATGTGTATTGGTATTTTGTACTGTTAATTTTGTTAATTGATAATAATTGTTACTGTAGTTCCTCTTTTGATATTATAAAGATAAAATGAGTGGGTATTACTTTGACACCAAGCTTCATTAGAAGACAAATGGGTATTGTCTCTACTGCAGAATAAACCAACCGAAAAAGGACTGGACAATACAATTAAGAAATCAAAAGCAAGTGAAATATTAGTTAATTTAAAAATGGGAAAAAAACCTATACTGCCAAATATAAATGGTTGCAAGCTATAGTCTATGTTAAGCAAGTAGATTAAATTAATTGTTGCTAAATTGTTGTTCTTCATTGTGCCCTTTCTAATTTTGTAAGGAAATGTTAGCATACATAACATTCATTATTATATAGGCCTACACACATTGTTGTCTTAAGTCAATGTTAACTATGGTAATTTGGTCTATAAACGTTGATATTGTTTGTGTTGTGTATCTTGAGTGATGGTGAGCAGATAGCGGTGATGCATCTTGCTCAACGGTTGGACATTGTGTCCCCACTATATTTGTGTTCTTATTGTTTACTTTGCCAAAACATTTCTGTCCGAAATGTGATTCTTGCCAACTACAAAATTACAAAGTTCATTCTTCACCAAGAGTGAAATGAAATCTACAAAATGGCTCATGATCAAGTCCAGTCCTCAGGACTCCAGAATGCAGAAGGTGTGAACAGCATGGTGACATCTATAGAATAAAGAAGAACTGTACTGTCACAACACCATTTATTTGCCAGTGACATATGTCGTCTTTTAGTTTCCGTGCTCCAGATGTCTCCCTAGGCCTCGTTAATCTTGATAATTTCCCTTGCCTTAAATTAGTAATGTCCTTCACATGTATTTAAGTCAGAGTTGTGTACACCATTTTATTTGTGTTGGTGGCTGTGTGACTGTGTTATAGTGTTTGTGATCTTACATTGTTGCAATGGATTCATGCCTCCTATGCATCCTATGGACTATCACTACTAACTTAAAAAACGACTTCCCTTTGTGATTCTAGAGTCACTCTGTCCATTTGCTTTTATCATGTTTTATTTGGCCAGGCTTTGGATAAAAGTTGCTCCTACATGTCTGCATGTTAAAAACATGTTTTATGTTCCTGCTTCTACTTTAATAAATTAATTCTGAGCAGTTAGATGTTAGATTTGTTCCATCTGCCGCTGTAACATCATCCAAGAGCAACTCTAAATAACATAAATCTTAATACAGGTGTCGACACCGTCATGGAATTTGCCTCCCAAATAACCTCAGAGCCATTGAGACTTAAACATGATTACATGTGTTGGAATGTCCCATACACTTGTGAAATTATTATAGGTTCTTATTTCAGTGTTATGTTCCATGTTAGTGGGTACGTTTCTTCTTAGTTTCTTCTTTTCTCTCTCT
>OMKP01023433.1:0-24329 GCA_900302375.1 Bathygadus melanobranchus
TTACTTATTCTAATTTTGTTCTAATTTAATGGACTAATTGACTGAATGAATGTACTACAGTCCTTAGCCTCCATGTCTCCAGGTACTACTGCTTACTGCATGGATATTATATATTATATATACTATACTGTCATGGGACTGGGGCTGGCTCCTGGTAGAGCTTCCATCTGGCAGCAGTAACCATGGGAGCTATAGATCACCAGAAGGACACATTGACAAAACTACATGGTCTCTTCTTTTAACTTAACTCAAGCCTCTGCCAAGCTGAGAATGAATGCATTGCGATTGGCTCAAATCCTCTATTCTCTTTCCTCTTCCCCTGGCTTCCAACACATCCATCAGACCAGCTTAAAATTAGCCGCTAATGGCTTTTTAATGAAACTGTAACGAATGTAGAAAGCCATTACATTATGATTAAAGACAGTCGGGGTCGTTCTCACCGTGGCAGACAGCGGTGGGCTGGATGGGGGGCTCTGCTGCCAACTAGTGGGTCTCACATGTCTCTACTGATGCACCTCCTCACAAGGCAGGAGACAGATGGAACAGTTCAATGTGTTGTTGGAAATATAGCACAATAACAAAGTAGAACTGCAAAAGTACTATAAAAGCATAGTATTAATATCGTGTGATACAGCATCCAATGTAGTCTGTTTGACTCTGAATACATGAATGACCTAAATCACTTGTGGTGGTAAGAGGACCATATCCACTTCCTACCGGTGGTCCGTTCTTGTTCAATTGGGAGCAGTATACCAAAACATTTGATCTTCACACAACTGTAGTCTTTAACCTCTTCGCTGTACTATAACGTTTCATTCTGAGGAGGAAACTTCAGGAAAACCAAGTCTCAAAATGAATGTTGTCCACAACTAATGTGTTACTTCCAAATGTTCAAAAGTGTGCCCTTTTAATCTTTCCATGGAATCCCTTTCCAAGTCATATTTCTCCTTTACAGCCTCGTACCGCAACCAGGCAACTCTGTTCATTCATGGTCATGTAGATGGGCGAGATAAACACCGCCGCCTCGACTTCAATGGACGAGAGTCAGCGGAATACACCCGGGCTCGTTCACTTGAAACTCTCGTTTATTTCTTTATACTCAAATGAATTATCTATAATTTGTGTCTTTTATACCACCGTCCCATACCTTCATAATTAGCCTAGCCACAAAAAAGGAATAGTCAGACTTGTGGGCTTCCTCGGTATGCTTTTTAAATGGCACACGTGTTTACGTAGCCTGTAATGGCAGAAGCTTTACTAAGCACATTTCAGCCATACGTACCGTTACAACAAAAACACTTGGTTGATTTTCCGAGCACGGTCCTCTCTTCTTTCAGAAGCCCAAAAATATATCATGTTCATTAAATAGCGTGAGGAGGGGGGTGAGGGGCATGGAAAAGATTCCAAGGCAACTGCCAAAAGAACTGCACAATTACAAAAGTATTTCACTCTGGAACCTGGCGAAGGCCGAGCGACAGTCCTGCTGATGTCATGGTGGAAGGCCCTGCCAAGAGGGCCTCTGCTGTACCCGAGTCAAACTGGCCGTGTTTAATATCTGCCTCCGACATGCCCAGAATAACAATAAAGGCAAACAGGGAGCAAGGCTGCGGAGACCAGGGCCTGCAGAGAGCTACAGCGGAGCTTCTGACTTGTTCTTCCTCGTTTATTTGGACCTGGTGATGTTCAGCTAACGTGCTCTTGGCCCTGGTCTGACTTAACCTTAGATGACAAGGCTGGCCACAGTTTGTTTGGTCCTTGTTTTACTGTGGTCTACGGTTATAGCGCCTAAAACAGGCTTCACTCTGCAGAGCAGTGAAGCGGAGCTTACCGTCGGTGCCTTGCTTTAATCGCTGGTCATTTTGACGGGGGGTTTACCTTGACCAATCGGTGCCATGTCTGTCCCAGCTTGGACTAACCCGATTAACAGATTAACATTATGTTCTATTGTAGCGTGTTAAAAGATCGTCAGAAATCCTTTTACCTCTTTATGGTACAGTAGTCACGGTTCTTGTTAAAGTGTTAACTCTCCATTAATCTGATTTAGCAGCTCTCACAGCCAGCAGTGTGTTTCTGTTATAATTGGTAAATGAAGCAGATCTGTTATGAAATAGAGCTGCTAATGTCTCCACCAAATGGCAGGTTTGGAAGGCAGAGCTTAAAAATGGTGTCTCTCTCATCACAAAGGAGTTTCTTCTCTACAGATTTCTTCAAACAAAGGACAGTTAATCCTACCGACTATAATCTTTGATTCATGGCCAAGAAAAGGGCATTAAAAAATGTAAAGGAAAAGTGAGAGTGAGATGAAAGAAGGGTGGTGGAATGGGGCATCAAAAGTGAGAAAGAGCTGAAAAAAACTAGAATGGTGGGAGAAATGTTTCCTGATTTAGATCTGAGAGGTTCTGCTTCTTCAGATGTCTCCATCAGCTAACCACAAGGCCAGGCTGAGCATGCGAGGCAGCCCATGCTGGCAGGGCCACCCTCTAATGCTAATAACTAACGCGTTAGCTACAATAAAACACACCCAGCGTGCACACGCACGCACACTCACACTCACACTCACACACTCTGTCTCACTCTCTAAGACAAAATATGTACAACTCGGCCATGGCGTTTTAATTGAACATTGAACACTTAATCTATAATATGTGTGCATGAATGGGTGAATGTGAGGCAATGTAAAGTGCTTTGGATGAAAGCGCTATATAAATGCAATCCATTTACCATTTAATCTAATCTCAATGTTGGTAAACTGCTGACAACTAGTGGCAGCAGCGCATTCTAACATGAACACAAAATGCCATCTGTTATACATGAAATGATCCTGCTCTCCCAGGTTTACCCATCATCATCATCATCATCATCATAGTCATCATCATCAGCTCACAACACAGTATTAGCGATGTGATACAACACATAAGCACCCTGCGAGCAGCATATTATACCACCAACCTCCAGGAACAGCACACGCAGTGGCCGAAGTTACTCTTGACAGCTTAAATGCACATGTGAGGTGCAGCTGGTGGGAAGACTTTCAGTACAGCGAAAAGGCCCTGAGACGTTCTTGGAGAGCATCGATGTTCTGCACCCAGCGAGATAGAATAAATCACGCAGAGAGAAATGGGAGAGGACTTTCCCCCGGTGTTGAGAAATACCAAAGCCATGTTGCAGAGCTGGAGCACACGGAGCGGAACTCAGCAGGCCCATGTGTTTATGCAGCTTTTTATACAGCAGGTTCCAAAGGAATGGAAGCAATGTTCATAAAGTTCCATGAGAGATGGAAGTCTGACAGTGGTTTCCTCTTTTTTTCAAAGCGGACGGGAGCAGCCGTTTGAAAAAGGTATCCTTGTGGACAGAGGGTGTGCTGGGTTTGTAAACTCTCAGGCGGTCTTTAAGATCTCTTACTGGCCTAATGAATGTAACCCAAAGCGACACGTTTTATATCTTCCATATGATTTGGAGATGAGTAATGCAGGCGCCAGTATTGCAACAACTGCAGCCGAGTGTCTGGCCGGTAGCCAGGTACGGGTGTACTTCCCTTGATATCTCTGTTAGCAAACCCAATCGCCAAGGAAAAGGGAAAACGCCCAATAATCCAATGTCCACCCTGGCCCGCTGTGTCAGCTGTAAATCACAAACATCTCAACGTTTTCACGGAATACTTCAGGCAATTACACCTCAGCTATGCCACATGTAAATTCTTATCATGTTGGTCATTTTAAAGAAGCAATGTGGTCAATCTCAAGCCGAGGCGTAACTCTCCTACAAGTGTGCTGTGTTTGTTATTTCTTCGACTAACCATATGCCTTCTGCGCACAATCACCTCCCCCACCACCTCCACCACCACCACCACCACCACCACCACCTTGTGGAGTGACATGTTGCTCAATTATTCGTATTACATTCTTCGTCTCTTACCCACAATTCTCAGGAGACCAGGCCCCCGCCAAGATAAAGGCAAATACTAACAACTCTACGTATACACATTTTTTGAATCCAGATATACCCACTAAAACAAGACTGCAGGGACATTTAGTGCCATTTAATAAGCCTTAGAAGCCTTCTCCACTGAATTAAACAAGGTTGACATGTTAGGTATACAGAATTGTGTTTTAATAGGTGAAGGCAACATCAAAGATTTGCGCAGTCAAGTGGTTAGCTACCGACTGGCTCTATAGAACCCATTTTACTGGCTTAAAGCATCCTGCCTTATATGGCGTCATTATTCCTATAATAAGAGTGGAATCATTCATAGGTCAGAGGGGTGAGGGTCTGCTTAATGGCGCACGCACTCACCCAGAGACATTAAACACAGACCACCCACAGTTTGTGTAGCGTGGAGTCATACAAGCCTACCTTTCTCCACTGAGGAATTACACACGGGGGCTCCCAGTTACTGTGTTACCCCTTTTAATAGCTTTCTGTTTCACCCAAAGTAGAAGAACATGTCAGATGTATCCATCTCTATAAAAGAGCTAATGGGCGATGACATGAAGAGAAGTGTAGTGAGAAATGGGCCAACGAAGGAGGAAGACCAACAGAATAGAACGCTGTTCTCCTTTAATATACACAAAGAACACCTCACACTTTTCATCCAAATTGTGCAGCTTGCTGATCTTAAAAGCCTTATAATCTGCAGTACCAGAGGATAGCAAATTGTGTTCTTAATGGCAAACCCCAAATAAAATGATAATGAACCCTAAATGTAACATAATCGCTCTGTCCACATTCAACTCAAAGCATCTAATAGCTTCCACTAAAGGGTGACTGTAGTCCGGATGGCCTGAGAGCAGGGATTAGGCAGTGAGGTAGCAGCATCCTGCCCACAGTGTATTGATCAGTGCTCGACTCATTTGATACAGGACACCACTGGGTTTACCTTTTTCCCCCCAAAGCTGCTTTCCTGTGCCTGAAAACTGTCTGAGAAGTTAAGGAACCACAAATCACCAGGACCCCCAATCTTCATTAAGCCGCAAAGACACATAAGTCAAAGGCAACGTTATGTAGCCTGTCTGACTCAACAGATAATGGTGGCTAGGCAGACGTTCCTCTGCTGAAACGACACACTCAGCTCTCCACTGCACATGCTTTGAATCAGGTCACAATACCAGAATACCAGGGGGAAATACCAGTGGATTGGGATGATACAAAGTTAATGTTGGAAACTAAGAACAAAGATGCTAGCGACTAGCTCTGTATTTATTTGAGTCAAGCTCAGTTTAGAGAGTCTATATTGAAATTTAACACTGCGATTATTTATTAAATGTCTTTACTTGAAAGGGTACGGTTCAAATGAGCAACATTCATTAAAGAGTTGTCTAAATGTTGATACATTTGCTAAGTCAATTCAGAGCCATATGGGACGTGTCAGGAGTTGGAAGGCACTGGTAGGTAGGGAGGGGTCATAAAACAAACAAAGGAGGCTGACTTTCAGGAACGTTTACCTGAAAGTCTGACACAATGTAAACAATCTGGTGGCCCCTCCTCCCCAACTATTGCAATAATTCTCCATTTTAAATGGACAAGCAAAGGAGGGCTGATCTACATTGAAGTAATTCCACAGCCCTTCTGAACAGCCCTTAAAGATTACTCTTTGATACTCATTCTTCTCCTCTTGTTGACATTTCTCTTTTTTCTTTCATTGTGCCCCTTTCTATTGTAATGTTTGGTCCCATCTTTAGTCTTGGTTACTTTCTGTCTCTCATCAGAGATGATTTCCAAACTTTCCTAAGGAGATGATAGTCTTGAGACATCGCTCTCTGAGATGGGTTTTGTTACCACTACAGGAGGTTAAATTCAAGAAACAAAAACATAGCTTATCCAAAGCCGTGTGTCCTGAAGACAAGGCCCTGCAGAGCTGCTGATCACAGTGATTTATGGAGGAATCTCTGTAAGCCATTTGCTCCCTGAGAGCAGAGGAATCAAAGGCAAGATTTCCGGATGGCATCGGGAGAGAGATTATCCAGTTTGTAATATCTGATTACAAACTTCCACAAGCTGCGTTTCTTGTGCTTTGTGATTTCTGACTGATGGGAGCAGCGTGGCCACTATGAAGATTGGTCCACTTCTTAAATATGGAGACAAAACGCTGTTGTGATTGTAAGTTGAATGTCTTCACAGTTGTTTAAATGGCGCAATACAATGGTGCCATAATACGTTAAAATCTATCAAAAATCATACGTTTACAGGATTTCACATGGAACATAATTTTGGCTGTAGGATTCCAGTTAAACAATGTCAACCATACACTAATGCATAAGTGGAAAGGTTTACCACAAGGGTCTATGCACTTTGACAGCTGTGGAGCAGCACATATATCCTGGGTTGCATAAGCAGTGGGCTGTGGAGTCAACTCTGGGTGGGAAACCACAACTGGTACAGCAGTAGCATCCAGAATACAGTAGCAGCAGGAGGAAGAGTCAACGTTTTAAGACCTTTGGCGTGGCTTACGGGTGTCATTTAAGCGCGTCAATTGACATTCAATTCAACTGGAATGTGTCTTAGTATGAATATCTTCAGGTCATGTGATGGTTTGCTTCGTAAAATCCAAGAGTGCAAAAGGAGCCCATGGTCCGTTATCTGGTAAATCCCTGGAACAACAACCCAGGGGGCTTCCAAGAAGTCTTTCAGAATGGAAGAAGGGGGGTTCCCTAAATCACATGTATTATCCATTATTTATTCACAATATGGGTTGGTGGTGTGAAGCCCTAAAAATAGTTTGGAATAGCATAGCAGAGGGAAAGACCACGACGTGACTGCATGCCAAACCAACAAGCCTCAGAGGCACCTTCCACAAATCATCTTGAGGCAATGCATCAATCGGAATCTCCACATCGGGGATAAATGTACTCAGCAGCCATAAAACGGCCAGATCAAGCAGGGTGCCGAGCCAAACCTAGAAGGGCCTCCGTGGTAAAAACCCAAAGCCTTATCTTTGTCACATATGAATCAGAAACGAGTGCCTGAGAGCATTAGCATTCAGTTTAACTGTTGTCCAGCTGGTTCCTCTATCTTTGCCCAGTGTAAATTGTCCTCTTAATATGGAGCAGTTTAGCGGGATGTTGGAAAACACAATGTCCCCGCCGCGTTTGCAACATCATCGCTAACTGCCGATTGTGCAAATATAAAAGAGAAAAAATCCCCCAAAACAGCCACACAATAAACTCTGAAGAAATGTTTTCCACCGTGAAAGGTTTCATCAGTGTGCTCATAATGGTGTCAAGTCTGAAGGTTTTAAACCACATGCTCAGCATCATACCACAGACTAGAAACAGCCCCCCATATTTAAATTGAAACCTTTAGACGCCAACTGGGCCCAATGTAAGAAATGAAATGTACCAAATATAGTTAGTTGTTCAGAATGCTGATGACATGGTCTGGTGCTGCTAATTCTACAGACTGTAGCCAACTCCTATCATGAAGTCTATTAATAACTGTAGTTTCCATAGGAGCACTGCATGGCATGATAGATTTAAATGCATTGTTTCATCCCATACATTTCTTAGCTATTTCAGACTATGGGTTTTAATTTATGGACAAAGATCAAACAGCACACTCATATCAAATAACTCAAGAGAGACATGGGAGACACTTGGAGAGTGCCTCTGCGCAAGAGGAAAAAGTTTAGCTTGACTACTACAAAACCCTTTCATCCCCATGACCAATCTCCTGTTACATATAGTGAGCTCTTAAGCATAGAGGAGGTCTTAGCCTAATTTCACATGGAGATGTCCACACCAATAATTCAATGTCAACATGAACCACCGTCACAAGAAGCTCCAGCCTTAACAAAACAAAGAATATAAGGCCAAATGAAGACACAAAAAACAATGATCCTCTGAGTAGCAGAGATTCAAAGTTCTGAAAGCTACAAAACATTAATAGCATCACTACATTATTAAATGACAGAATTCAAGTCAAGATCACAGGATGCAAAAATGACACTTAATACAAATAAAAAGCAAATGTCTACAGTCAATCAATTCTCAAGGATAAACTGACAAAAAAATGTCTCATTACAGCCTATTTTAGGCTGATAGAATGCAGAAGGAGCTATAATCTGCAAGTGCTGCAAAGAGCCCAGTTTTCCACATTTGCTGGAAACTATAATTGTGTACTGATCTCTGTGCTTTGCAGATGGGCCCCTTGTTCAATTTGAATATCCTTAATGCTATCCAGTTCCTCTCTCTTGGGGAAACAAGAACATTAACAAGCTCCAAATAATTCTAGTGAAATTATACGACCCTTAATGAACTTCAAAAGAGGCACGGATGTTTTCACAGGCCAGCGCTCAGGCTTTAACAGTAATTATGAAAACAAACCATATTAATTATATCATTTATCATTCCCACACTTTGGCCGAACAATGTCCGCCACAAAGATGTGGAGGACTCGCCGGACAAGAAGAACACAAGTTAATCTACTCAAGTTTGAGTGCAAGACTTTCCATGCAGCGTTTTGACTCTATTGGCCACCGGTGAAATGACTTGGTTAGCCCTAGCGCCAAATACAGCCATGCCAAATCTACTGCATTTCCCAGTGGAAAGCAGATTAAAATTGGATTCAAGCCGAATGTATAACATGTATAATATAGTGGACTGGTTAACCTAGGGGATATAAATTCAAATACATTTCTGATGGTCCAAGAATGTTTTTATTTCATTCAAGGGAACTCCCCTTTGACCCTACGACAGCAGAGGAGCCTCTGTTGAAAGAACATGGCAAACCATGTTAAAATGTTCTACTCATGGGTTAAAACAAGTTTACATGTAATTAATATCGCACATTATAGTGTCAATTAATTAAGGAATACAAAGGAAATCTGGTCGATTCTCTTGGCTGCAGAACAGAGCAGTTGGCCAAGACCTGATAGGAAATAGAGTGGTGACTCATTTTAAATTCCTCCTGCTACAAGGACTTATGCTAAAGGTCTGGCACAATTCCATATTTGGTCCATAAATGTAATTAGCAATTTTCCAAAGCATTATTTTCTTTTCTCAGGGAGCGTCACGGAACAGCTGTAACAAATACTTGTTTTGAATTGACTTGCAATAAGCCAGTGTAAAAACAATGTTAAAATGTCCATTTAACTGGAAACCTGATCACTTGAGCAGTAGCCATGTGCTTACTATGATATTTACCATTAGGTCTGTGCTGCTCATGTGTTACAAATCTTTTTGCCGTCGTCTATATAATTAGCTGTAATTGACTTCCCTTGAAATGTGTTTCTCCTGGGACATCTGGCCTTGAAACGTCTACCTCGGGATACTGGCCAGTACTGAGATTCATGGGTGGCAAAGGTAGGACCAGGGTCTTCTGCATAAATAAAGCTAAGAAAAATGTCATTCGTACACCATACTCCAAAAATGAAAATATTTATAAAATCATACCTACCTAAACACAATAATGTAAATATTGCTCTTGGGTTAATTGTTTTCAGATTTATGTCCCCAATTGAGCATGGTGTAGCCTTCCATCTGATTACCGACAAGGACAACACCCTTTCTTTCTACATGAACCCTTTAAGTCAAGAGACTTTGTGAACAATTTGGACTTTTTAAGACTGGATAAGAAATTCTGTTTCATGTTTTGTTTATATACCATGTTCAACAGATTTTTAACTTTATTTATTCTATCAATATATAGATTTAAGTCATTTTGCATGTTATGTAACACCTCAAATGTTTGTGTATAGTATTCATGATGAATGTGAGGTATTTAATATATATTTGCGTTAATAACATTTGTGTAGAACAGGACCAATTGAAAGGAGGAAGGAAGGAAGCAGAAATCCCAATATCTGTTTTGAACTGAAACCCATCTGGTTCAGGCATAAAGACACATGTTTCTGTTGATAAATGTAAAAGCAATTTGCAAATAGTTCATCCTGGTAGAATGAATCATGACACGCTTTTATCTTGAAACTTTAAAATGCGTTCTCCCTCTTTATAGCACTTGCCAATGTGCTCTCTATTTTCCCTCTCAGAAGCTTTTGAAAATGTAGATCAAAATACAACCCACTGTACAAAAGGCATGACATCACTCTTTTGCCTAAACGACACGGGATTTATCTGCTTTAGATTTATTGTTATTTTTTCCTCATTTACTTCAGGGCATTCCTTCTCTGACCAAACTCATCAACAGTAATTAGGCACTGATGACAAAGATAAAGGCAAACGCTACTTAGCCATGTCATTAACACGTCTTAATCCCTGCTTGAGAAATGTCTCGCGAAACCAGAACTAGATGTATAGGTTTTTGTTGTGTTCTACCCATATCATATTGTAGCTGTAGTAAAGTAGATCCGTGCCTACAGAGAGGCTGTGATTATCAGACTGCAGTTATAACAACTGTGTACAGAAGCTCAGAGCAGCAGAGAACTCAGGCAGGCACATCAATCAATCTATGAGCATCAACACGGTCTTCATAATAGAGTATGATGTGCAATTAAAATGTACACCATTTAAGTAATCCAACTATAACGGAAGGAGTCTCTGTATGTATGTATTAATTTCATCTGTTCGACTTCACACTTGGCAGGTTTATTGCCGAGGACCCAAGACGTGCAGGGTCCAGTGTGTTTTTTGGATGAGCGGTTCTCGAGAAGGCTGCAAGCAATCAGCCCGTTCAGAACAGGCACGGAACAGGCACCACACTGGCTGGTGTATTGCCGAGGACCCAAGGAAGTGCAGTGTCCGGCGTGAAGTTGTTTGGGTGAGCGGTTCTCAAAAAAAAAGCTGTACCGCAATACCGGAGACCACGCAATCGGTCCATTTTGAACGGGCACGTTTCGAACAGCCACGTGTCTAGTAATAGCAATTTGAAGGCCATTTGCAGGATTTTTCGGGTTGATAACATTGTGGGATACGATGAGTCCACTATATAGGGTAGAATAATTCTTACTATACATTCGGACAGCGCTACAAAATGAACTCACTATATAGTGGACTATATAGTGAGTGATCTCGGACACAGCCATGGTGACCAAAGGCAACATTTCCATCATTCCACAGTAAAAGCCCCAAGGTCCCCATGCCTCTTTCACTGTGAATGAGATGGCACACATAGTTGACAGTTAGTGACGTCTTGCTTTGAACTCACCTGGGCTCCGTCTCTCAGCTTCAGGATACACTCCATAGTGTTGATTGTGATGACCACGGGTTCTGACCCAAGCTTGGTCCATGGCACATGGATGCGCAGCTCGTGGATATGGCCGCTCATGAAGGTAAACGGAAGCTTCAGTTCCTGTGAACGTACAAAGTTGTTGGAAAGGTTGCCAGAGCTGCTAGAACTTTAACTGCAGCTGCTCTACCTCAGTGGAGCAAGTTATTTCATGAAGGCAGGAACAAGAAAATTACTTGTGGTTATTGAGTGTTTTTTTCCAATACCAACACATTACAAATATGTTACGGCTACATCTAAATTAGATTTATTCAGAGGCCTGGGAAAAAGGTTGGCCTGCATCTTGAACTACTCTTCCACACACTGGTTACAACTCAGCATCAAATAGCTCCTTTAGAAGAAAAAACTATAATTACAACATATTCATGTATTTGACTAATACCACCATAGTGGTATTAAAAGTAGTAGTAGTAATAGTCCTAAAAGTATGTTTTAATTTACTCGTCTTCAAATAAAAGTGTCCAAATTTTAAAGCAAACTCCTAAACGGAGGTTTTCAATACAAATTCTCACTGCCAGGTTTTCGTAAGGCTGCATGCAATAATAACTTATTGATGTTGTGTTCGGTCGTATTTTGGACATCTCTTCTCTCATCTCGACAGAAACTGAAGCACTTCAGCCAGCACAGGAAGTAACATTGATACAATCCAGATATGACAGATATAAAAATGTACAGTCTGTTAAAACAATCTGTGAATGGTAAAACATTCTGTGCATTTCTCAACATGTTCACCAGCAACAAAATAGTGATCAGCATCATCATCCTGTTACACATTTCTTTGGCCAAAAAAACAAAACTTATTTTTTTATGGTCAGCCCGTCGTTGCAAAATGATAGACTATATGGAGGTATTCATAAAGTTATTGGGACACTTTTGAGAAATATACTAAATAAATGGTGGTGCATAATGATTTCATAACGTTTGATTAGATAGGGGGATTCATCTCGGTGTACTGGGAGGTTTTCGTAGACAAACGGTAATCGCTATACCAACTAGCAAAACTGAAACAGATGCAACAAGCACCTTCTGGTGTGACCATAACCTGCAGATTAAGAGATGCAACAAGCACCTTCTGGTGTGACCATAACCTGCAGATTAAGAGATGCAACAAGCACCTTCTGGTGTGACCATAACCTGCAGATTAAGAGATGCAACAAGCACCTTCTGGTGTGACCATAACCTGCAGATTAAGAGATGCAACAAGCACCTTCTGGTGTGACCATAACCTGCAGATTAAGAGATGCAGCAAAGCCTTTTGAAATAACTGGTAGAATAAAAACTATTCTATATTTTGGTTATAGGAAGGAAGCAAGGAAATGAACGAGATCAGCTGAGACTAATAGATTCTACCCAACCTAAAAAACAAGAGCTGTGCTAAAACACAGGTAAATATTGGAGTTGCATTTGAAAGAGACAGCTTAGAGCCAAGAAGGATTTCAAGATGGATGCAGAGTTGGCTCATTTTCTCCTGAACAGGTAAGCGTTGAACTTCAGCTCACGTTATCGTATATCTGTGTGACCGTAAACATTGCCAAACATTCATCTAACAGACATCAACTGTTATAGAAAATCCACATGAGCGAGTCATAACGTCTCATATGATATTGCCCTCGGCTTGTGTTTGTTCCGTTCGTGTCCCCGATTTAAACACTCTGCGTCATTGTTACATATAGCACTTTAATATGGTCACACACTCAATCAATGTTGTGATCTTGATGTTTTTCAACATAATTCAAAATGTTCACCAAAATACCCAAGCCCAGTTCTTCTTGGCTTGTGGAAAATGTGACTACTTGAAAGACAACTTTCTGCTAAATGTCCTGACACATAATACACATAATACAAATAGTAGCACTTAGCATACCTGCTCCAGGACATCGAGCTTCAGATCCAGCTTGCTGAGCACCACATCTCCACCCCAGAGGGACAGCTGCAGGTCTGAAGGCTTGAGATTCTTTATGTATTTGTTGACATAGCTCATCAGGAGTGGCGTGACATAGGACTCCAACATCTTGTCCTCGTCTTGGGTCGCATGGAAGAAAACACACACATATAGGCCAGTTTATGGAGACATCTTTGTTCATTGTTTCATAGTATTGCCATATAGCTGTATTCATTGTCGGCACTAGCCCTCTGACAGGCAGGCAATCTATTAGATTGCTAGCCATGCTGAGTAGTCAGACATACTGAGTAGTAATTGCTTAGATGACGTTTAAGTTAATCTAGTTTACATAATGTGAATAGACAACCCTCTTCTTGTTACAACGTTATATGCTACAGCAATTCACAATAACAACACACCAATTATCAGTCGCATATGTGCAGAGAAAATTCACAAACGTCATTGTGAGCAAGCACATGCACTTCATTCTGAATGACAACCAATCGAAGCCAACATCCTTACTCCAGATTGACAGCATGTGAGGGCATTCAGGGGGTCTCATGTGAACCAGAGGGGCCAACACACCTCCATGTAACTACGCTTTTTATGTTTTAGTGGTGTGTGATCCCATGTTCTGTATGTTAGATGTAGTCACAGACTGGTTAACTGTATTATGAACTGACGCCATGAATGAAAACCACGTATCAACTAGAGCATTGCAATGCATCGGTGTCAACGGTAAAGCCATTCAGAGCCGGTAAGACAAGTTAGTTAGTGTTGTTATTATTATTATTATTGTTATTATTGTTATTCTTGAGAGAAGAACAGCATCAGAGAAGCAGAGCAGCTAAGCTAACAGCTAGTGCAGCCATTGTAATATATTAGATATATTCTACAGCATATTATCACCAGCAGGCTCAACGCTTGGGGACAGTAAACGCCTTCTTCTTACCCGGTTCGTCCACTCTCCCCGAAGCTCTTGTAAGAATTACAACTTTATAGAAACTAACGCATCTCGTTAGCTGCTGCTGTTAGCACGTCTCTGTGGTCCCGAGCAAACGTCATCAGTAAACATTCACACGGCTTCCGCGTATCCTACGTCATATCCTGCTCCGCTCCGCAGGACACGCCCCCTCCGTACATAGGCCTATAAATATCCTTTAACCTTAACCTTAACTTTGTGACTAATTACTTCTCTAAATGTTGCTTGTTTTCGATGTGATCGCTTTATTAAATGATACAGTGAAGTGTTGCCAAGAGAAGCAGTCTTATTGTTCATCCCAGAGAAAGAGTAAGGGATTATAAAACAACATAATGGTTTATTTAAATTAAAAACCCTGGTGTTTAAAAAATAAATCAGCTCACAAAAGAAGTCACCTCAGTTTGAAGGGTTTAGTTTACAAAATCATTTTTGAACTCCACTCAAAACTTCCCAATGACAGCCCCTGCATGAAGCCAATCTAAATTTGGCCCGGTAGACGTAGGCTATTTTGGTAAGAGACGAACGTTTAATTTAAGTGAATAACGAGAACAAATAACTAGGTGGTCGTTTGCTAAATAAAATAAATTATGAAATCATCGTTTTCATCCGTGCCGTGACACCTTGGTGATGTAGCAGTGAAAATGAACTGTTCACTTCGATTGTGTAGACCTCTGCAGTTCCGTGCTGGGGAATCCAATTAAAAACGGAACCTGGTCTTTTCACTCTCGTCTGACGCATGTCTGTCGTCCCGCTCCGTCAGTAGGCTTATTGTAATATTTGGAACGGCCCGTTTCAACTCCAAGTAGGCCTATTCTCATTTCACTTTAACAAGTGTCTGCTTGGCAGGTTGAATTAATGTCGCCTCATTGTTTGTCGCCCTAAGTAGTCATGAATGGAATATTGTCTGATCAGACCAAAGGTGGAGCGTGGTTAAATGGGCCTATATGCCTGTCTTTTAAATCATGTCTAATGTCGTATCTAATGGATTACCCTTTCCTGTCTAACTCTGCGCATTCCGACAACTCCTATAATAAATCATTGTGTGGCAGTAGTGTGGAAAACAACCTGACTGAATCTGGCGTCGTCCTGAATAGACCCAGAATGCTGCTTTCAACGTCAAATTCATTCTAATTATTCAATCGATTTCCCCGTTCTGTGGGTGACTCTATTGTGCTATGCAACATGCAAACAATTTGTCGTTAAACACAAGAATAGTCGTCCAAAAATTGCTGCAGAGCTCATATATAAACACGGTTTTTATTAGCTGCAAGGAGTCCACATTCTAAATGATTGAGGTAAGCAAGTTTACGGCATGAGCATAAACACGCAATCTGTGTGTGTGTGTGTGCGCGCGCGCGTGCATGCGTGTGTGCGTGCGTGCGTGCGTGCGTGCGTGTGTGTGTGTGCCACTTCCTTCCTTCTCTTTCTATAGGCTATTCCAGGCTCGTCATATTTTATTCTGGTATTTATTTGGATCCAAGAAGTTTACGCTCCTTCTTTAGACCTGAATGATACTTTATGTAGTTGAACGCGCGGGTCAAAGACACATATATATACATATACATATATATATCTATATACATGTACATTATATATACCTATATACCTATATATACCTATATACATATACATATATATACCTATATACCTATATACCTATATATACCTATATATACCTATATACATATACATATATATATATATACCTATATACATATACATATATATACTTATATACATATACAACGAAGGGGATATTTATTGTTGCTATTTGTATCACGTTATGATTACATCGCCCATTTTACTCGCATGAATAGTATATCGATATTGTAATTAATAATTATGAATTAGTATGGATTGATATAGGCATATTTTAAAAGATGAGATGATGACATATAAAAAGTAGTAAATTAATCATTAAAGCTAAGTGTCATTGGCACCTCGCCTCCTTAAGATGACTCATTAACTAGCCCTATTTAAACATTTTCAATGTGCATTAATGCAGTCTAAAATGTAGGCTACAAAAAATAGGCTATTATGTGATTAATGTGCGCGTGGCTTAACCATAATGTTTTACTAATGATACCATATTTATCCATTTACACATTAGGCCTACACATTTTCTCTGTTGAATCCAAATCATACTGACTTTAAAGTCACGTTTTTGAATTAAACCCCGTCGGTGACCTCGTATTTATACATGCCGTGTATCCCCTTAGATTGAGGGCGCTCTGTCATTTATGGATAATACAAATACTTATATTAAGACTAATTAGACCTAACATATGCTTTGGCAATAATAATTCAAAAGGAATAGGCTTCGGCCTACATATGCTAATTGTATCCTATGAATTTGTCAAAATGGCCTATTCGTTGAATTTTGATTATTATAACTTCACAATCCGAGACAAAAATGTATGGTTAAAAATATATGAGTTTTATTCGCTGCCAACCATCTGATATCTATGCCTGTTTTTTTTTCCCTCCAAAAAAACCGTTGAAGTCCACCTGCAGTTAAATATTGAATTTCCGGTCAAATTGCATTGTTTAAATGTTGTTCTTTGATTTGAGGACACTTCGATATTTTAGTTCAAATCACCTCCCAGTCGGGAGACGTGAGGCCTGTCAGGTCTGTACTTCCAAACGGCGGCCATGCGACGCAAAGACAAGTGCACAGTGTGTTGAAAATAAAACCAATAAATAAATAATAGGCGATATTTTTCGATTGAAAAAAGATTGTTGACCAGGATATTTATTTTACCTAAGTTTAAAATGCACTTTGCATAACGTGTGCAATTAGGATCGAATCCAAAAGAAATTGACTAATTATCCCTGAAAAATAAAGAACTGATTTCACGACCTTAGGCCTACAGGTATAGCGAAAATAAAATATACTATCTATTACGAAATGATGAAATTATTATTATAGGCTACTATAGCGCTATATTTATATTATATAATATTTGTATCATTATCATTATCGTTATTCTTCTTCTTCTTGTTATTATTATTGCTAGGTTAATAGCTTATTATTATTCCTATAATTACGCCTACTATTATGAGCGATCGTTGAACAACATGTAGGCCTGCTTGTGTTCTTAATGCCGCCACCCTCTGTGGTGTTTAAAGGTGTTTTAATATAGCCTAACTGTTCTGATATTGTGCCAGTTACCGTCTCCTTGCTTGTAGATCTCACAGCTGAATAAACGTGGCCAGACTAAAGCAAATCTGTCTAATGTTGAGAAATAATCAGGCTAAAGCTCTGACAATAACTGATAAGGACGACACGTTATACTTGATTATTTCTGTAGGGTTGGACGAGGTGGACATAGGCTAGCAATATATGAATATTGTAATATGCTTCTACCTTGTATGAATCCTAAACAACAACATTAATTAAAAAACAATAATGTTATAGGTGTAACCTAAAAATGCCAGGCCTATAACCTATTGTTTTGTCTTCATTTATGTCTGAAGTCCTGAATCACCTTCAGTCTTCAAGCAAGTAGACCTTTAGACAAGTTTAATGATCTACTCATTCAGATTTATATTTTAGGTTTCAAACGTCTCATGTTTCCACGTATATGCAACACAAAAATGCAATCTTACAATGGAAATATTTAACTTGCTTTATTTCTAAAATACAATTTAACATAGTTTAAACTTATGCCTGGTTTTAACACGTTTATTTCAAGGGCAGAACAATAAAAACAGTATGTACATGGTGTTGATATTTACAGGTGATATGAAAGATGGCTTCAAGGCGGTCCTTTGAGATTGAACACATTCCAAAATCCCAACTGTAAAGTGTCCTGATTTCCAGATTGTCTTTGCGCAAAACCAAAATAAGAATAAAAAAAAAAGAAAACACTTTCTTGGCTTCTTCTTCTCTCTTGTCCATTGTTATCAGTTTATTATTATTATAATTAATATTATTATTATTATTTAGGTGTCCAGCCATCCTGGCTAGTAGTCCTGATGTGGGGTGTGCGTCAAACTGTGCCGTCGCAAGTCACAGTTGCGCCGAAACACCTTTCCGCAGCGGTCACAGCTGTAGGGCTTGATGTCTGTATGGGTGAGAAGGTGAGTTTTCAGGTTACTTCTTTGATTAAAGGTTCTTCCGCATGTGGGGCATTTGTGGGGCGATTCCTGTTTAGATTTAAAGCAAGCAAATGATTATTCCCTTTATTTATATAATATCGATCTCCAGTCACTTGAAGTTCACCACGTTGGCAGTTACTGCGATTAGTACTAATTGCCAATATTTGTAACATGTGTTTGCTGAGTAGCCTATGCATTTCCCTTGCGTAGTCCTTTTTTAAATTATATGTATGTATTTATCTCCGTAGGCCTACATCGCAATTTGGATTTAATCCAAGCGAAATGTTACGTGCGGGACTGTGTTTGACTGTATGAACCCAGTCATGCAGAATCGTACATTGTGATTGTCATTACACAACCTTTTAATTTACCAACGTTGAATGTGTATATATTTAACATCATTATGAATTTGTGCTGGTGTGGTTTTATACTGTTGAGAGCTTACCTGCATATGTAAAGTTTTATGGACGGCTAGAGTTCGAGATTGACAGAAACCCTTGCCACACTCTTGACACTTGAAGGGTTTCTCCTTGGAGTGGATGTATCTGTGAAGAGACGTGAACATGGTCAGACATCTGCTCGTTCAAAGTGCTGCTTCTAACTTGTTGCGGACCCCTGTCTGATCAGACGCGGAACGTTTCTATTTTGTGTTCCGGACGACAGGACGAGTAAAGTGCTTTGGCGCCCTCGTGGAGAGAACCCGGGGAACAGGCCTATGCCATGCGTCTGATGTTTTAATACAAAATAGGACATCACATTCTGTAACTGTCTATAACAAGCCACAACTATAACTCTATAACTAAATACATTTACAAAAAAACACACAAGATAAATAGATTAAAAAAAAGATTACTGAAAGTGTTCTGTTCCTTACCTATGGTCTCTAAGATGATCTTGTCTTCTAAAGGCCTTATGACAAATATCACATGTATAGGGCCGCTCGTCGGTGTGTGTCCTCTCGTGGATGAGAAGGTTGTAGGACTTTGTAAAATGCCTGCCACAAAACTTGCAAATAAATTCCTTTTTCGTCTTTGAAGGAAGCCTGCCACGGGTTGGTTTTCTGTCCGGAGAGAGTTTGCTCAACTCAGAGATCGTGCCCCCGAGTCCCGCCGTCAACTTTGCCAAGTCTGCAGCTTTCGGAGGATCCTCCTGAGTGGCTGCGATAGCGAGGTTTGCAAAATCAAACCTCGGCCTGTCTTTGTGCAGCGACGGCAGACCGTGCGTAACAGAACCTTGTTTTGGATGGAAGAGGTGCGCTGCAGCTGCAAACGGTAACGAAGGGAAAGGAAACCTGGGGTCCACCAGACCCTGGGCAGCTGCCATTTCAGTTATGGTTGACCTCAGTCCCTGCATGTGGGGATAACCCAGCGTCCAGTGGTTCATGTGCATCGTTTGCACTGCGCTGAGGCCGTACAGTCCCTGGAGCTGGTCGACGGCCGCGGGGAAAGTGTTGACAGCTTGCAGGAAGGAGTAGTTGGTGAGCTGGAGGGACGGCTGGAGGGACGGGTGCAGGGGGATCGGTGCCGGCAATGCTTTGCTCCCCATCTCTGCGAAGGACGTCAAGGCGGATGCCTCTTGAGAAGACAGAAACTAGGACACTGTAGAAAAACAAGCAAGGAGACAGTTAGGGAGATGCCATGGCTTAACAATTACAAAAGGAAATCAACCGATATTTGAATAGCCTATCGGTATTGTTTAGAATGTCATAGGCTGATTAATCGACACAATTGTAATTGTTTGAAATTAACGAATCGCGGTAGGCATGACTTTTGCCATTATTTAGCCAATTCATGTAATAAATACAACGACGGCCAACCAAATAGGTAGGCATTTAGGCCAAAACATTTAGATGTTTTTGACGTGGAAATCCTACATCCACTTTCAATAATGTGACAGCTGTTAATTTAGGAGCTTTTAATATTGGTATGAGTAACTATTTAAAATATGAAATTATGTTGCACTGCAGTGCTAATGGGAGCCTCTAATGGGAACTAACATTCTGTCATGAATTAGGCCTAGTTATTATTATTATTATTATTAACGCGTGAAACGTAATTCAGTGTAGGCTATCTCAAATAGACGCAGCAAGGCATAAAAACATTTTATTAAAAAACGAAAACATTCCCATTAGTTTGAGTTACACTATTCTGACATGCAGTGTGTGTTCTAGATGAAAACAAACCCAACTAATACTAGTCTACTGGTAGTACTGGTAGGGTGCTAGTATTAAGTCATGTTTTCCCACACATATTACGGTGACTGTATGGAAGGTCAAGTCTATGGCGAGAACACAATCATTACTGGAATAATCCTTTAAACGAGACCGCGCGTTTTCTATTTTGTCAAAACAGGACTGAACTGCTTGATCATCCATTTAAATTATCGTTTTGCTTACCCCATTATTAATTGATTCATTACATTTTATTCCTTGTGAGAATTGCACGTTTTTTTTTACATTTCCACTTTCCCATTTTGAAAGGCCATCCACGTCTTAACTGTAGTCAGTGCATGTTACTTCTTTTTTTATAAAAGCATGTTAGGATTTTTGCACAGGTGCTGTAGGTCACGATACTAATACTGACCTTACTTTGGTGCATTTTGCTACAGCGACAGAATTGTAGGCTATTATATTTACCATAGATTTTACTGTTTTAGGTTTGACGCCAGTCAACGTTTAATAAACTTGCCTACATAGCAGATTGCCGCAATTGATAATGGTTATTATGATATAAAGCGAGAACTGCTGTCAGTTTCAACTACATGTAAGCAGCTTTGCACACTGCTTGAATCTTACCCCAATCAATAGCTGCCAAAGGTCACTCTTCACAGACTCCTGCAGTGTATCAGTAATCCACAACGACTAACGACATCAACATCCAATAAAGCGTCGGGAAACTTCTTCCAAGTTCGTCCATGAACTTCTCACGTAGCCATGCAGACAACTTTCTTTATGTAGAACTTTACGCAAAAGTGGCAACAACAAAAAAATAACGAAACCGAGAGCGAGACTTGCGGTCTCTGTGAGTTACAAGAGTTCGCAACGCGGGTTTCAGGCAACTGTGGAAGTTGGTCTGCAGTGTGCGTAATGAGCACAGGTCCCTCACTTTTCAGGGCTCCGGGCAGTGGCGCGCACGGCCCGCCTCCGACACGCCTTCTCCCCGTGATCCACTCCAATGTTCTTCTCTGTTTATTTGTTTGGATAGCAACTACGGCTGGAGAGTCGAGAAGGGTCTGCAGGCGGCTCAACCTGCCCCCCTCTGACACTTCCATAGCCTACCTTTTTTGGATACATTGTTGGACGCAAAGGACTTTTAAACATTTTCAAGCGGGGCGCAAATACGATGAAGAGATTCTCCCTCCCCAATTCATACATAAAAGCTGCATTTGAGCCATTATGGAATGTGGTGTTTAAGTCACCTCGAATGCAAGAGGAAGTACATTAACGGAAGACGTGGGGTCTGTTTTATCAGCAAGATTAAAACAAACCGCTAGAGTGAAAACGATTACTTTAATTATCAAATTATTCAACAAATTAAACAAAGTAATTACCTATAGCCCATATATATATATGTATATATAAACAGATAGATAGATAAATAGATAGGCCATATTTATAAATAGATAGATAGATATATAGCCCATATATATAAACAGATAGATAGATATATAGGCCATATATACACACATAGGCCTATATATTCTTTGGTATATTTTTTTGTATTTAAGGCATAAATTAAATAAATTGTTATATTCGACAGACCCCCCTCATTTTACTTAGACATATATACCTGTGACTAGAGCTATTTCTCTAGATCGACGTTATGATACCAACAAATATGTAATATATATTTATGCTACATAACCAGGTTTAATTAAACAAACGATCAATCAAAGACAACAGAATAATCAGATCACAAAATATCACTCCAATACCGCTTGACTGTGGAGAAAATAGGCCTCCATATTTTGGACAGTAGACCAAACCCCAGGTAACATCTAGCCTACAATATGACACATTTTTTAACATTGTTTTTGATCGTATCTCCGGCGAGTCGACTCTATAACACAAAACACAACTTACTGTATTGACACACTGAACCCAGCCCAGTGGAACCCAACACACTGAACTACTGGCTTGTGTTCACAGACAGGTCTGCAGGATAAAGTGCGAGTCTGCAGCGCCCCCTGTTGGCCAAGTGCTGCACCAACATGTACTTTATAACATGTACTTGTAATACATGTAACATGTTCTGCAGACACAAGCAATGCTTTCGTGTTTTCACGGATATGTTATACATGTTTTGTTGCGGTAACTGAAAAACTAACCGAAGAAGATTTGGTTTGAAATATCAACATCAAATGATTTAATAATTACATTTAAGTTAATCCGTAAAAATGTTATCTTCCTATTTTTCAGAACAGTAAGGTAACTAAGGTAATGAACGTATAGGCCTATGCAGAACATTAGACGGGTTAGGTCTCACTGCAGGCCGTTGGGCCTACTTTAAATCAATGACAGAATACACACAATACTGAAGCAACGATCTAAATGTTCTATTGGCTACGAGGTTCTAAAAGCCGTCAGGATCAGGGTTCGTTTTTATTATTTGGTCAGGCGCAAGTCCCAAATCCAATCTTTTTGCAAACGTTTTTAGATCGTCAAGCTTAGGTGTTATTATTACAAAATAATAATGCAAACATGGTCAAATAAAAAACGAAACATTATTCACATTCTATTTGCACATTATCTAAACTGCTAACACCGAAACTTTATCTTCGGGTTAGGGTTAGGGTTAGGGTTAATTACATCTGCAGGACACTATTTCATTACTCCGTCTATTTATTTATGGCCAAATAATGTGTTATGCAGACATGTAGGGCAACATATATATATTTCCCATGATATATTAGTACATGACTGCTAATACTACTAGTACTAATACGCCGTGCAAATCATTTATGCGTCGTTCAAGGGGCCGACGTCGACCACAGGCCACCAGTAAAACACCATGTTGGACCGGCCTTTTATATTATATTCTGATATTATTCTATTATTATACAGTGTGTGAGGGCCAGTGTTTCCTCTGCCTTGACCCCGGGGCCCCTGGATCTGTAGGACTGTGTAGACTCTATAGGACGCTGTAGGACTCTGTAGACTCTATAGGACTCTGTAGACTCTATAGGACCTGACGCAGGGAGGACCAACCGTGGAAAAACCCACGCTATCAGAAACAAGTGGCAGTGGTATTGTAAAGCAAGACAACGTTAACCAAGCAGTGTTTCAAATACAAAAGGGAGGGCTTAGCCTATATACACTATGGACCAAGGGCGGTAGGCCCAGGACTATCCGTGGCAGTCCCAGTCGGATGTGTTGCCATCTTTCCCTCTAAACATCTAAACATAGGCCTGTCCAGAACCCTAGCCCTATTGAGTTTCCTTTCCCCTTTCTGGCTTTCTGTTACTTATTAACTGCTATTATTATACTGTATTAAAATAGTCCACACTAATGTTCTTCTATCGAGGTTGTGTCACCGCATATACATATACATATATATATATATATAATATACATATACATATACATATACATATACATATACATATATATATATAACATTGTTCTGTTGCAGGTATAGTTCAACAGGATGTTGCGTCCATGCAACACGCACACAGGGCGGGAGGGCTTGATGTTCTGTACTCTTGCATACATGCCTACCTTCTGTGGTTTCAGCGCACCCGTCTAACCCCATATCTCCACCTACACCATCATGTCCGGGAAGCACCCACCCCAGCATGTGTTCTCGACCTACGAGTCATTTAGTCTTAAAACGGCATTGTGATTAGTTTGCTGTCTGCTGCTTAGAGGGAATTATAAGCCAGTAGTAGTAGCAGGCTATTTTGCATAAACCTTCCAATGTCTTCCTCCAAATGCAATAGTCCTATATTAACATACATGTATAGGCTACATGGGAATGTGCCTTCATATAGAAAGCACAGTACAAATATACAGATTGTAGCCTCATAAAATACACTTTACTTGGAAATCATATTTTTAAATATACTTACAATCAAGAAAGGACTAGGTAAAGATGAAATTCGTTTCAAGTGTGTCAGAGTAAACAACCAATCTGTGCCGCTGACAATGCCAACCCTGAACAATATAGCCCACCTTAAAGTTGTAGAGAG